>JAQFZF010002199.1:0-12747 GCA_034695365.1 Enchytraeus norvegicus
CATTTCAGATATGGGTCCAAACAATAAATCTAAATTCATTTCCTCCCGGGCAACGCCGGGTACCCCAGCTAGTTATAAATATAGATAGAGAGAGAGAGAGAGACAGAGGAGACAATGATTGACAGAGAGAGAGAGAGACAGAGACAGAGACAGAGAGACAGAGGGAGAGTGAGAGTGAGAGAGATAGAGAGAGAGACAGACAGACAAACAGACAGACAGACAGACAGAGGCAGACACCGAGAGAGACAGAGATACAGAGGGAGAGAGAGAGAGAAAAAGGGAGAAACTGACAGAATCGGATAAAGTGACTCTCATTATTTTTATTGCTAGGGTTTTTAATGGATAAAGATGATAATCACGTCTTTACATATTCAAAGTTCTAAAAAAAGGAGTGCTAAACACATTTTCACAGTACACCCGAGTCCATTGTTGGAATTCTGTCACAGTCGGTCCATCTGTCATTTTATGGATGAAACCAACGTATAATTATTATTTCTAATTAGGCCTATAGCAAATCTAGATCTTTACAATATACAGGGTGGGGCCAAAAAAAACACCCCCCAAGCGAAATCTCAATAACTCCGTCAAAACTCAATATTTTTCCAAAATATTTTAGTGCCTTCTAGAGGAGGAATTTCTACATCTAACTTCCAATTTTTGTCGAAAAATATTACAAAATAAAAAGTTAGTGTTTTACGAAAAAATCGAAAAAAACAAATTACAAAGCTTATTCAATTAGCGGTGGCACAAGAATGGCGAGGAGCATAGTCCGGAGTTCGTCAAGAAGAATAAGTGGCCACCAATCTTACCTGGCCTCAATCCTCTCGACTACCATGTCTTAGGAGTTATGCTTGAGCGGTACAAAGTGTTCATTTGAAACCAACCAACAAGGTTGAACTCAAGACTGTGCTGGAGGAAATCTGAGAAGACTCGCCAAAAATGATATCGAACTGGCTGTGCAAGCATTCCTAAAGAGTTTACAGGCGAGCATTGGAACAGCTAACGGCCACGTTGAACAGCTACTCAAGTAGAATCGTCAGCATCAACCAACGATCACTTTTAATGTCAAAATTCAATTAAAACGAAATGGTTGGATGTTGAATAGGCTGTGTTAATATGTTTTTTTCGATTTTTTCGTAGAAACTCTGTAATTTCTTTATTTCTAAATTTTTTCGACCAAATTTGGAGGTTAGATGCTAAAATTCCTTCTCTAGAAGGCCTTAAAATATTTAGAAATAATCTTGAGTTTTGACGAAGTTACTGAGATTTCGCTAGGGGGTGTTTTTTTTGCCCCACCCTGTAGATATATTTGTTAAATCAATATTTCAGTCAATCGATTAATTATTCTTCCAGCCATCAATTCATCCATCTACTTCCTCGGAATGGTGTAGGCTACATTATATATCTGACCAGCTCTCTGATGGATAGTCTGCTAAAGGACTTGTAAGGACTCCTAGCAATGGTAAAAGACTTGTAAGGACTCTTAGAAATGGTAGTCTCGAATATATGGGTTTATAAATTAAATTACTGATAAGTGTGTTATTATTGTTACAAAAAGTGCTCCGAGAGTGTACATTTAAATTTAGTTATTCGATTTATATTCGAGGTTGTCATAAAATAAAAATTCAATAATTCTTATGTTAAAATTAACTGACATTTAAATTGTACTTGCTGAAGAAAAGTGCTCAGAGAGTGTTTATATTCAACTGATTTAAACTTGTTAGACAGAATATGATCGGTTAAACCTAAAAGTCATCACTACATTATAATTAAATATTAAATTATAATTAAATAATTGTGCTGAAATAAAAATAAACGGTGTTTAAATTCCAATTAAACAATGCTTAGATAAATATTGAAATACTGAATGTTTGCTTAGTGCCAAAAATAGACCTGGGCCAGCCCTGTAAGGCCACTGATGTGTGCAAGGATGATCTCGCAACTTGCAGAGCAGGAGTGTGTGCCTGTCTCGATGGGTTTACTAACATCAATGGAACCTGCGGTAAATATAGATTACTAGTGAAAAGGCCTTTCATAGAGGCTTCGTACAGAACATAAATTTCAACAAAAATTATTTTTTTCTTTTTTTTGGGAGGGGGGTTGTATGCTACAGTCTTTCCATACAGGTTCGATTTAGATCAGATAGCAAGACCAGCCATAAATCGATTGCAGTCGGCCTCACTATACGCCTAATTCGCTGGCTGACAACAGTTGTCACAGAAACGTTAAGACCGTGACTGTAGCGGAATAGGGACTTTATATTGTAGTCTTCTTCATTTAGGTGTCCTGCCGGTTTCCAGCGTTGATGGTCATGGTGTTCCACGTATCTCTGTCTGTCGTGTTTTTCTCACAGGATACTAGCCGTGGTGCTGACATCCTCTATCACTTCATAAAGATGGTTGCAGGGCCCACACGTAAGCGTCAGGCAGTTATGCCACCATGCAGGGTTTGCTCATAAATTCGAGTGTGTAATGTTGAGTCCGAATTCAACAATCCATCTGAGACAAGCCTCTATCCATGTGCAGATATCCCGCTGTGGATGAGCGGGATATTTTCGCTGTGGATGAGCGAGACTTCAATGTTACAATGGTCGATTCGCATATTACATTTTTCTATATGCTTGTAAATAATTACGTGAGACGTCCCTAACATCGGGTGTGGAACCGAACGTTAAGTCCTCATTGTATTGATGACAGTTGTAGGAGATGGGAGCAGAAATGGGAAGCTGGATGGACCCTGCTTGTCTGGTAACGTGTGTAACGACCAGAATACGTTCTGCACTTACAATGTCTGCAAATGTTCTTCCGGCTTCTTCGATAAGAGTCAAGTCTGTGGTACGATATGTTTTACTAAAATGTAAAACTTTGTATAAGATTGAGAATTAGAAATAATAGTTATTCTAATTTTTTCTTAATTAAAATAAATATATTTCCAATTTGTGGCAATAGTTAACTGTCAGATAGTTAGGCCCAACAAGTTAACTACTCAAAAGTAATTAGTGCAAAAAGTGTAATTACACAAAGTAGTTATCAGTTTGACAGCAGTTATCTACTCAATAATAAGTAAATACTGAAAGTAGTTTAACTAAAAAAGGTTACATTTTGGGTGTGTTAAAGGCATGGCCTTTTTGATGGAATCAAATTGATGATCGATGGGGTGCTCCTTGATGAGCGTCCTATCAAACTGTGTTTCAGTATATGTACCTTGGACCTGCCATTTGGCAGTGCACTAGAGAGAGAGAGAGAGAGAAAGAGAGAGAGAGAGAGGAAGAGAGAGTTTAACTACTCAAAAGTAGTTATGGAATTCCTTTAACATTAATAAATCTGAATGCCTTTGTAATTGTGTTTCTTTGTATGTATCGATACTCCTATGTGGTCTTGTATACCTTTGTTTGTCTATAGGCATAGGCATCATGTGGGAGCTATCCCGCCTGATGCCTCATTATGTTTGTCCATATCTACTAACTTGACTATGTAATGTGTATATCTATGTAATAGTTCCAAAGATACCCAACGGATCGCCCTGTTCTAATGGTGAAGTATGTAACAGTAGTTACGCCATCTGTACGGCTGGTGTTTGTCAGTGCTCCGACTACTTCTTCGAGTTGTCCGGCAGTTGCTGTAAGCTAAACAAGTCTTACATTACATTTCTTATATTGGAGGAAGTCTCTCCTATTTCTCTCACTCTCTCTCTCTCTCTCTCTCTCTCTCTCTCTCTCTCTCTCTAGCTCTCTGCCACACACATATTATATTATATGTTCAAAATTTTATAGATTGAGAGAGAGAGATATAGAGAGAGAGAGAATATGTTCAAAATTTTATAGATAGAGAGAGAGAGATATAGAGAGAGAGAGAGACAGACAGACGGACATACAGACAGAGACAGAGAGAGAGGAAGTGAGAGATAGTTAGATTAATAGTTACTAACTCTTGCAGTTTATTAAGTATGATTGCTATGTTTTGACGTTGTATTGCTTTGTCTGCTAGGCCTATATGTCTGTTTACGTGATTTCTGCGTTATGACAGATTTCAAACCCCAATAAACAATTATATTATTATTATCATCGCTTTCTCTCTCTCTCGCTCCCTCTCTTTCTCTCCCTCCCTCTCCCTCTCTCTCTCTCCATTCCCATTCGGTGGATAAAACCATTAAGATAAAGTGATACAAAAACTAAATGAGATCAGAACTGAAGGATTAATACACTGGATGATGTATGGATCTCATAATAATATAATTGTTATAGGCTACTAAATACGCACTGCATAATACCCTATTATTCCTACTGCATAATAATTAGCAAGATTTCATAGGCGAAATTTCAGGTAACGAAGTAGTGCATACACTGCAAAGGACTGCACTCACAAACGGCACTACCGGCACCAGAACTACATGATAGGCAAATCATAGTTAGTTTTTTATTGTGTGGAAATAAATTGTGTGAGATTAGTCCTGGTTTGATAGCATAACAAGCTTACTCGATATGCAGGATGTAACACGGGTTCGAGTCCCAGCCGGGTCCGTCTCTGACAATATCCTTCGATACAGAAACAAACCTTAAACGTAACTTTACAGCTTTTACTATGATTGGAATCGTTTCATGTTGTTTACAGTGCCTCGAGGTAGTATAAACAGACCATGTCTACCAGATAACATCTGTATCGACAACAATCTCCAATGTTACACCAATCAAAGTCTCTGTCTATGTAGACCGGGATTCCTCAATACGAATTCAATTTGTGGTGTGTTGGCCTATATCAATTCAATAACCTGCAAATCCATTGTTATTAGTTTCTCATAGAACATGTATTATTAATTGCGGCATCGATAAAGTGTTTAAGACATCCTTGAAAGCGTCCTCAGATTATGAAACGGACGTTAAGCTCATGTTGATTGATTTTGGTTGATTTAATTGATTTTCTAGTAATGATAGCTGATTTTCATCAAACTTATTCGATGAGATAGACCTACTCCAAACCCCATCTTTGAATTTAGTTTAGCTAGATAGATAATACGGCTTTAAATACAATATTTATTTAATATTTCGTCGTCTTACACACACTTCAAATTTAAACAGTGCACAGATGCAATCATAGCAGGTAAAAACAGACGAGTAGCCACAGGCTTTTCAGCGCTGATGTGGTACTTTAAAATACAAGTAAATTCAGTAGAAATGACAACTTCCCAATGTCATTTAGACCTATAACAGTAGTAAAATCCCGAGCGACGGGAAAATATAAAATAGGCATTTACAGTAGGCCTACTGTATTTAGATCTAATTTAAATAATAAAAGCAACATTTAAATATATAGGCTACTTTTAAAATAACGATTATGAATGCTTTATGATTCACAATTATTTTTTTAATAATTGCAGTACAATACTTTGTTGATTGTATTTAACGTAGCCTACTATGGAAAGATTATACCATTACATTGTTTGAAAGAAATTTAACATTCACAATCGTAATTTTTAGCTCCGCTATTTCTCGTATCAATCTGACATTATTTTAAATTATGAAGCCCTTCAACGAGACTAAGAAACTTCAATGTCGTATTAATTTTTATTTTAATGTAAGAAACTTTTCAAGTTCTTTATGATCGTGCGAATCAGATTTACCTGCTTGTATAAAATCTTTCTTTATCCGTATATTTTCATACATTCTTAGTAGCAGTTTTTGGATTTTTACTTTTTTACTACTCCACGATTAATCGTACTTTGACTTTTGTTGGCGCCTCAATGGCTGAAAGTGCAGATACTCACACACGTCCAAGGGTGCAGGGATATTTTCGACTGATCTAGGCATATTAACCATGCCACCGTTCTCGTGCCACTATCACTCGATTCTGAAGCTTAACCGCTTCACCAATCTAAATCTAAGTCTGCTAAAGGGATTGGATTCTTATACTAACTGGAGATATGTCAGCTGTAACCTGTCTCCTATTTGCGCGCTTTTGTTGTTGTTTTCTCATAAATGTAACTTTTAAATATTATTACTATCTTACTGGACAGGTCCTGCAACCTCGGTCACTATGCCCCTCCCACCTACGAGTACAACGCCTCCTATTGGTCCAACGATATCGTCTGTATCACCGGCCGGCCCGGTGTCGCAGGCGCCTACCGTGCAGGATGCCAGACTATTTGGTCCTTGCTCCACCCTCCAGCTCATCTGTCGCTATGACAACGCACATTGCATCAATGGAACGTGCCTCTGTCAATCCGCCTTCTACGCTGTTAATGGAACCTGCTGTATGTGGATTTCTTCTCTAAATTAATTATACTTTTTATGTATATTTTGCGTCTACTTTATCCAATTGAGTGTTATGTGAGTTTTTATATTGAAAATATCTTTAAAAATTGGCTTACTTTAGCCCGTGTTGGATCCGGGAATCTTGAGATAGACCAACTGAAAACTGCACATGTTTTGTAAAAGCCGACTAACCCAGATATTATCATATTGAGAAGGCAACGGGAAACCACCACGGAAGTCAGAATATATATTCCTCAAAAAAAGGTTACATTTTGGGTGTGATAAAGGCATGGCTTTTTTGATAGGATCAATTTGATGATCGATGGAGTGCTCATTAGTGAGTGTGATAGCAGACTGTGTTTCAGAATATGTACTTTGGACCTGCCATTTGGCAGTGCACTGGAGAGAGAGAGATCACATAGGATAATATCAAGCCTTTTATATCCCCTGGATGAGAAACAGACTTCAATCTACAATTAGCGCTATGCATTTGTTGAATACCTTTACTTGCTAGCATATTTTATCATTTGTACTGGAGCAGCTAGGTTACGAATAAGTCAATAATTTATAAAGTTTCTACATCAAAATCCCAAAATACTTCATTGGTTCTTGGTTATTCAAGGCCTAATATATTATTCTTTCATAAGTTGTGTGCGGATCAGGCGTCAGTAGCCCAATATTATGGTCGTTTGCGTATAAAATAATATTGCATAACTTTCTTTTACTTAAATGCAGCACCGAAAGGACAGCTCGGAGCACCGTGCCTATACAGGTTGTGCGCTGATGGTTCTGCACAATGTGAGGCCGGTGTATGTGCGTGCAGAGCTGGATATGTGGCCAGTGCATCAACGTGCAGTAAATTATACTTTTTTGCCTGATATGATTTTAAATTTCTTCTCTAGGACAATAAGCAAATCTTGTGTCCTGGTGACATCTGTCTGGACTGTAGTTCAGATTTGAAATGAGCCAATCACAGCCAACCAAATCAACCCTAACACTTCCTAAATAACTAATCACTCGCCCAGTAACTTCTATTGTCAGCGCTGCGATTGGCTGATTCGAACACGAAAGAATTCCGATGTAAGTTAGAATTTAATACGTCTAGTACTTTCTCATAAAGAAAGTTAGTTAATTAGTCAGTTATTTTATATCAAAACCACAATAATGCAATCATTTACACAATATCAGTGAACAGAGAACAAATAATCACGATATGCAATTAGACAATGTAAATCAAACTAAACAATTAAGTGGCGATGTGCTACAAAGTGCTAGATGTCTACATTTTCGACATCTCACTTTTTTTTACGTCTCTGACGTCATCCCCTGTCAGCCCTTGATGAGGAAACGAACGTTAAGTCTTTATTGTTACTATTATTATTTAGTCGAGCCATATATTTCTTTATTTATTTCTGTAGAGAGGAAGCCAGCATTGGGAGACTCCTGTGATTCAGATGCTTCTCTGTGTGCTGATGCTAACGCTGTCTGCAGAAACCAGAAATGTACCTGCGTCAGTCCATATATGGAGACGAACAAGATATGCAGTACGTTACAGTATTTATATTACATTTTATTCATTACATTATTACATATTATTTTATTCATCACATTACATTATAACTTTTTATTTTATTCATTACATATATTATTACTTATTATTTTATTCATTACATTACATTCATTACATCATTATTACATTTTATTCTATTTTATCAGATTAGAGCAGAGGTCTTGACACATCGGTTGTGACATATGGGAGGCTAGGCTACTCTGTCTGTCACTGTTGAAAGCGTTTCTGAAACTAGTTAAGAGTGCAGTGTATGAATGGTCGAATGCAAAAGTGGACCAAAGACCAAAATAAATAATTTTTGTTATTAGCAAAATATTTTCAAAACCATGAACTGACAGAATACAATTTTTGTACAGTATTGTAGAACACCATTATATCTAGTAAATACAAATAAAATATTTTCAATATTGTGAAACAATTTAGAAATATTGCTGAAATAAACACCATTTTTACTATATTTCTGAGGGTCTTTATCCACTTTTGCATACGACCATCCATATATAAGCTGTTGATTGATTGATCATATTAAGGTAAAGGTGGTGTGCCATATTTGTTACCGAACATAGGCGCGAAACTGATCCAGATTGCAGCACCTGTGACAAAAGTCATTAGCCTCACTCTTTTCGATCCAATTTGATTACTGGATAAAGTTTCTCTGCGAAGAGAGAACAGATAGAAAGCTTAAGTATTTTCTGATATCGTCGTCAGATGATGAACCGGACGTTAAACCGCTATATGATTTGATTTGATTTCTGAACTGTTCTTTCTTATAGGATCTGCATAATGAAAAATTGCTGCTGCAATAAAGTTAGTTTTTTACAGGTAGAAAAGTAGCATGATGCTACTTATTCTTCCTATGAACATTTTAACGTCACTTCACGATACTTTAGCGTCCATTACTATATTGTACGTCTCTATAGCACAATTGGCTAGCGCATCGGCCAGTTTGCGTCGACTGTTGCGCATGAGGTCCGGGTTTTGATTCCCGGTCGAGCAATCAGAGAGTAAAATCTCCAATGTACAACTGGCCAACCAAGCCCTCCATCCCTCGGTTAATTGGAAGCAATTAGTACGTAGTAGGTGACTGCTTCGGAAGATTGCGAAGGTTATCACAGGTCTGCCGTATATGATCCAATTATCAAAATGGGATTGTATAGAGTGGGGTTGGCGACCACACCGTCGGATTAATGACTATGTCACGCGTGTGCTGCAATCGCTCAGGATCGGGAATCAGTTCCGCGCCTACGTTCGGTAACGAATATGACACACAATCTGTTACCTTTACTATGTTGCAGGTAGACCAGGTGACTTGCTATCTGTATGCTTACCCGGAGCTCTGTGTTCCTCTCTAAATACGTCTTGTACTGCTAACATCTGTGACTGTCGCCCTGGATACTTTCGTGCTAATAGTGTCTGCCGTAAGTATGGAAATATTTTTATTTTTATTTTGTCTTGAACTAATATCGTTTTCTCACTTTCTCACCAGACTCTATTCCGATTTTTTAATCAAAGTTAAAAAGTTAAATAATGGTTCGTGATTTTGAAAATGGCCTACTGCTTGTAAATAATAATAATTATATTGACAACAGCTGAATCGATCGTAACACGTACAAATCCTACAGGTATAAATTATACCATAACTATATAAGTGCAGTTTTATTAACTATTTTGTGCTGGTATTGTGGTGTCTTTATGACAGTCGTACAATTTAATTCAATTAAATAAGTGCCCGTTGTACGTACAGTCGCACACTGTGTTAGGTGCTCGTATTGCACTAGGTGGCACTTTCCCACAGGACGATATATGTGTTGTGTGTGCACTTTGTTAGGTGCACGAGTAGCACTAGGTGGTACTTGCACACAGGATGATATCTGCACTGATCAGAATGCACTGTGCATTGATGGATATTGCACGTGCAACCCGGCGACATACTATACGACTCTAAACAATCAGTGTGGTATGCATCAAACAATCGATCAGTCAATCAATCAATCAATGAGTTTTGAAAAGTGTGTAGAATAAGTGTATTTATTATAGTGTTATTGATCACTTTATTCAATATGCCACAGTTGTGCCAAATCTGAATTCAATATGCTTGTAATCTTCTGTAGTGTAGGCCCTGCTTTTTAATTGCAATAACTTGTATAATATTAACTTGTATATTTATTATCTAGCGTAACAATGTGCGTCTGTCATGATTACCTTGCTAATAAACCACCAGGCCTACTACCGAATGAGCAACAGAGGTTGCTTCTAACTAGCAGTTAAAGACCACAATCAATAGGCGCTTCGGATATATGATATATAAACAAATTTGAAAATTAATTTGAATTAGTTTTAAATTTCTCTACTGTTGTTCAGGTACTGTTGGCACTCTATTGGCACCATGAACAATACAATGGACTTGTATCACTTTTATGTTTTTTCACTGTTGCCCCGGTACTCGTGGCACCCTGATGACACTATGAGCAATACAATGGACTTGTATCACTTTTATATTTCTTCACTGTTGCCCCGGTACTCGTGGCACCCTCATGACACTATGAGTAATACAATAAACTTGTATTATCTGTATATTTCTCCACTACTGCTCAGGTACTCGTGGCACCCTGATGGCACCGTGCCTGGTTGGAGGCTCTGTCAATGTTGTGGGGCAGGCAACCAGTCTGTGTTTAGATCCCGCCCTCTACTGCTCAGCTGGGCTATGCAAATGTAGACATGATGACTTCACTGCTCTCAATGGACAATGTGGTAAGTTTCTATTTATTTCTTTAATTTATGGTAGGTGTAGTGTTCTCGTCAAGGGACAAATAGAGAGTCAAGTAGCGTGTGCCGTGCAGCCAAAGGCTACAATTATCAACGGATTGTTACAGGTAATTGGGTTTCCAGAATGAGTGTTGTCAATTAGTTTTAAACCAGAGACTTTCAATAATGTAATTGTTATTAATTGATAGTGAAGCGAGAGGATCCTTGGTCTATTGGCAGCACAGCGGTCTGTGAAACATGAGGTATTGGGTTCAATTCCCAGATATGGAGACCTTTGAGTTGCTGCCTTTAGCAAGCTGCTTATTTTTATCAATACGCACTCTACGTGTAGGATCTGCTCTAGCTAGCCGAATTTGGAAAAGAATCCATGCTATCTCGCCATTTGGCGAATTGGCTAGATTCATTAGATCAGAGTATTTATCGTATGATATTGATCTCGAACAATAACATACGATAAGAAATTATTAAAACTAGTTGCGTTTGTTTTCTGTTTTTCAGTCCGAAAGTTGTCTCTAGGTGGCGCCTGTGTGTCGTCACGTGACATGTGTGCTGACAGTGGCGCCCTTTGTCTCTCTGGTGTCTGCTCCTGTGGTCAAGGCTACCAGAACATCAGCTCTAGCTGCGGTAAGTATCTCAATCAATCAATCAATCAATCGCCCTGCAGAGGTTTGATGCGGTTTTTTTGCGGCTCATTCAATCTATTCGATCTCGAGTAGCCGGGCCACAATTCTATCCAGTCGTAATGAATCGTTTTTATAAAGCCCACAGGGCTGTTTACACCCGGGATAAAAAATAAAATCAATCAATAATTTTGCGACCAGTGGAAAAATATTATATTGACGATGGAGTTGCCTGATAGGTCTACAGGTTTTTTATTTTTTATAAAAACTTGCATGCTGCATGTATGACATATATGTGTTGTATATGATTTTAATCAGCACACAGCGGTGTATCAGAAAAAATGCATAATTGATTAATTTTGCGACCAGTCAAAAAATATAATATTAACGATTAACTGGTAAGCCTGTGATTGAACGACCTATTTGTCTAGTAGGGTTACATCCAAGTCAAGGCAGATCATTTTGATCCTGATTGCAGCATCTTGTTAGTCACTTCACACAAACAGTTGCAGTTCTCTGTTTATCTAAATATTCACCAATGTCCCGGACTCATGTTACAAGGTTGCACCACATATCATAGATTTTAGTAATTTTTAACTTTTTAAAATTAAACAAATTTAATTATAAATGTGTAATTCTCCTCAAAATTAGTCCCAAGACTCTCAACCCATCCCCAAACCCTAACCCTAACTTAGACAAAAATGGTAATAACGAAAGAAAAAGAAACTATTTAAAATTGAATAAATTATAGATTAGGGTGCTAATCAGAACGATGCATTCCGAACCAAGCCCGGAACCCGTCAACATTATAGTACATTACTGTGTACGTGTTTCTGTAGCGGCGGTAGATGCAACAGCTGGAACGCTACTCGGCGCATGTTTGAATGGGTCAGCAGGTCAGCAATGTTCGGCAGCAGCCAATAGTGTGTGCGTGAGAGGTGTGTGTCGCTGCACATCTGGGTACTTTCGTCGAGGCTCCACCTGTGGTAAGCTCTGCTATTTTATTTTTAGTATTAAGAACTTCAAATCAGTATCTCTAACACAATCGAACAATCGAGAAAATACACATAATTATCGTACAAATACATGAGAAATGCACACAGATAAGAAATACGCTTAAATATTACAAAAAATACACGTGCAATGCACACAGATAAGAAATGCACATATTTATCATGCAAAATACGGGAACGATCAGAAAAGAATGGTTTAAAGTAGACACCAAGATTTATGAGTTAACTGGCTTTTATTAGATCTATTTTTAAGATAATATTAAGTCCGCTATCACGTCCACTGTAGTAGGATACTTTGTCAGTTTCACTATGCAATTCTAGAGCCACCACCCGGTAACGAACCAAGAGAGAATTTGAACCTTATACTACTGGTTGAGCAAATTATTACTGTAGATCATGTGGCTAAAACCCACTGTCCTATAATACTCCTATTATGTGAAAAGCTGTCAAATTAGTTTAACGTCTGTTTTCGTCGGATATCAGGGACTAACCCGGCTGGGACTCGAACCTGTGATATCCTACTTATCGAGT
>JAQFZF010002200.1:0-12745 GCA_034695365.1 Enchytraeus norvegicus
CCAATGTCAGGCTGCAAGTTGACCAATGACCGATCTTGCAGTTTCCGATGACCGCTCCTGAGTGATGTCGTCATCAAAGGGGGGGGGGGGTTCGGACCTGTGATGATGCTTGATTACGAGGGGGGGTCAAAAATTCCCCAAAAAATTATGATGTAAATATTTGAATAAACCCAATGACTTGATTTTTTAAGAAATGTATAATTAAATTCCTGAATAAATAATTAAGAAAGTGAAAGCCTGATAATTAATTGATCTATGCGACAAGAATCGGCCAAGTCATGTTAGAAGCACAATGTCTCTGGTTTAATTTTTTAGCTGGCATCTACTGATCTACCATGATTCAAGTGATAAACATTTATTACAGTGATTACACTGCCTTATTCTAGATAAATGTTAATTCATGACATCATCTCTAGATAGTAAATCTCAATGAAAATTATTACTACAGTTTGTATTTATGTACTTTTAAGATCTTGATCTAGTGAGTAATTGAATTAATTCAATATATTCTTACAACGCAGCATCGGAGAGAATATCAGGCTACTTATCGACAGACCTGATGGAGAGTACTGTTTCAGACTGGCTAATGAGCGGGTGTACTATGTCAGGTAAGAACTGGGAACTATCTGAACACTAAGTACTTATCTATTCTAATTATTTGTCTATTTGTCATGCAGATAGTTATTAATAACCGAGCTCATAAACATAGCCGCCAATTGCAGCAACCGATATGACGACAAACTGAATTAGTCTAGACTTAGAGCGAGTCCAGCAATTGCATAACTTTGATATCTATTGATTCTATACTGTGTCGGCATAAAATACAATTTTTCATGTGGTAATGGCAAAGCCATTATGAAAGGGATCGTCTAGTTATGATGATCAATGGTGTGCTCATTAATGCGCCAGAATGCAGTATCGTGTATGAATTGTGCCTCGGATCTTCTGTTTACACAGAACTTATAGATGCTCGCAATATTAGTATGTGATGAAATGGATATAGGACAAAATGGGATGAGACGGATAGCCTCATATAATTATTGGTAATAAAATAGGAGGTGGCCATGTACTCAGAACAATAATGTAGTAATAATAAAAGTAGTAACTTAGAAGTAGTGATTTTAATTTATGCGATGTTTCAATTATTTAATACGATTATTTTCAGCAATGTGATGCATTTTACTACATGATTATTATTAATAAATGCAATTTTCCTAAGTTAAACATGATGTCTATTTGCAGCGAGACCATAATGAAGAAGGCCTGCCACATATCGCGCGAACACTTGGTGAGCTTCGGAACGTGTTTTGGAAAATTCACCAAAACAAAGAAATTCCGCCTTCACATCACAGCATTGGACTACTTGGCCCCTTATGCCAAGGTAAGCAGAATTTGTAATTTTTTAAAATAGTATATTTCCACACATGCCATTAAAGAGCACACGTGTGTTAGTTTCCTATTTTGTTGCTGTTTTTTGTGATTTTATATTTTTACCACTCTACGATTAATCGCACCTCTACCTTTTTGTACCTCCTCGATGTTGCAAGCATAGTTACACTATTAATCTTTCAGGCCCCCGATACATACCTGTGCCCATAGGTGCCGGGGATATTTTGTCGACTGACCGAGGAATCGTTCCCAAGCCGCAAGCCATCACTCAACCATTTCACCAATCCCCAGCAATGTGGTCTCCTTTTTATCTATAGATTTTACACTTGGAATTGTTTCAATATTTTCTACCATTTTAAATTCAATTGTAATTTATAAAAAAATGTTAATTTGCATTGTATTTACATTATTTAGCTTCTGAATTTTGAAATAACATTCATTTATTCATTTTATTTAATATGTCGTGTTTTATATTTACCAAGATAGGGATGGTTCTGTGTAAATTTAATAACCAGTTGCAATCAACTACATCGCCATTGTCGAGTAAGAAATTTTGTTGATTTTGTCCACTGCATTACTGCAAAACTTAAATATTGAAAATATTGAATCTATTTACACTCATGTATTACAAGTTCTTTTCCGGAATAAACATGTCTAGATTCATGCTGCATGCTTTTTATTTCAATCCTAAGATAAAATGCTCGCAAGTTATTTGGCAAGTGTAGAAATTATATTTTATTAAAATAGCCATCTAATCAAATAAAAGTCTAATCATACATCAGTTTCGCTGCCTGACGAATACTTCAGTGATAGAATCCATGGAATTCAATCCGTGAAGCTGTGGAACCCGAGTCGGACACTTAGCTGATGATGTTTCACAGGCTCAGCCCATTTAAATGAAATAGTACATCTCATTGATTAAGTAGTAGTGTGTGGACTTCATCATGAAGCTTGTGATCATGAATTGGGAATTCAATTCCCGACAGTGCTCATTAGAGTAGAATCTCAGATATACCAGTGGAACATACCATCAATGCATAGTGCACGAAATGGTTCCTAGATGAGCACCTGATTCTTCCTGGCTCAATATCCCATTATTTAAATCTTGTTTTGAAACATTGTTTTAGTAAATTCAATATTCTGATATGTTTCTGACACAGCACAAGGTGTGGGTTAAGGAGGGAGCTGAACAGCAGTTCCTGTATGGTAATCATATTCTCAAGTCAGGTCTAGCGAGGATTACTGAGAACACATCTAAATACCAGGGGGTGGTGGTTTACTCCAATAGCGACCTGCCATTGGTTAGTTATATTAATTTTTTAGGCCTTCCTGATATCGTCATCTGAGGATGAAAAGGATGTTAAATCCATATTGTATTGTGGTGTACTTGTTTCTTATTAGCTGTAAAATTGTATTGTATGATCTCTAGCAATGATCTAGATCTAAATTTAACTCCTGTTTCCTTATTAAAAAAATCCAAATCTGTATTGCGAAATAATTAATCTTATTATAATAATAAATAACCCCAATGGTATCGGCAGACAGATTGCGCTACATACCCGGGATGAGCGAGAAACCTCTTTTCTTTGGCGGAGGCTCTCAATTGCTCTGCAGAGGTTTAATGCGGTTTGTTTTCGTGGGTCTTTTAATCTAGTTGATCTCGAGTAGCCGTGCCACGATTCATTCCATTCTTAATGAATCGCTTTTATAAAACCCACCGGGCTGTTTACACCCAGGGTAAAAAAAACAAAAAAAACCCTGTGCATTAATTTATTATTGTCGCAAGTTTCAATGATTCTTAAAGCAAGTATATCAGCATGTTCCAGTCACTGTTAATCTAATATTTTGTTTATAAAATTTTAATGTTCACAATATTTTGAATCGATGTTGTATTTTTATATTTATTGCATTTAATTTATATTTTATGTTTCGAGATAGATTAGAATTCATTCTAATAATAATCTATCTTTTCATTCATCCTGAAAAGCAAGTAATTAAATGTGCCGATACATTTATAGCATGTAATTAAATGTAACAGTATTATTTAGAATTATTTATTAAATGATTTGTTTTATTTTGTAGGGATTCGGTGCAGCTGCCAAGTCTACAACAGACTGCCGTACAGCCGACCCGATGTCTATCATCGTTTTCCACCAGGCGGACATCGGAGAATATCTGAGGAGTGAACAAACGCTTACATGAGCTATACGCTAAAGTTAAACTGTAAAATGTAAATAGTTAGGACTATTAGCTACAGTTATATCTGATGCCAAACTCCATATCTAGTTGCTAGGCAGCGGTGGCAACTAACATATAAAGTGAATTATTTTATAATGGAGATTACTTCACAACTATTTGTTTATAAAACGTCACCGGAAGTTCAGATAACGGTGCTTACTGTACTATGTAAATACTTCCTTTGAGACTGCGATTCTGCATATTCACATGATGTCAGATTTACTTAATATTATGTCGGCCAGATTTGCTCAGAGATGCTTCAGAGGGTCTTGCTGTAGTACTGATTTGACATGTTAAGACTGGGCTACAGGCCTTTAAGTTAGAGCGTAATAAAAATCAAAAAGGATATTCGCGTTGTTTAGCGAAATACATGTCCATAGCCTGCTTGAAGCGCTCTACAATTTTATGATTTAAAAAAAAAATTTGAGGAGTGTAATACACATATTATGGTTTGATTGAAAATCGGTCACGTTGCATGTTAAAGCATAGGAAGACCAAGCTCGATCTGACAAAACATGGCCTATTCCCCCTTATTGTGTAACAATTCGTAGTAATTGTGCAATCGTGAATTTGCTTAATATACAGGGTGAGGCATAAAAGGTGGGACACTACATTCTGTTTCTAATATTTTCTAGACTATACTGTAAAATAAAAAAATTAATGGGATATAATTATTATTTGACCAACTTCAAAATCTTATAAGATATAATCATATCATTGAAATATTATAGTTTCAATAACTGATAATTTCATCAGATTTGTTAACTAGTTATTCGAGTTTTCATTGGTGTGACAATTCTGGTTGGTTTAGTTGATATGGCGATAGAATTGAAAGACGATGCTTAAAAGTTTTAAATGATAAACCCAATCTGAGAGTGAAATCTCTTATATACAAGGGTAATATTATCGTGAATAACCATAGAAAAAAGTTTAATTAATGTTTTTAAATATGTTAACAATACATTATCTCAAGCAATTAAAATAATCACTCTAATTTAAATTCTCTCTCTCATTGTAATTAATGGCTCTAATTAATTATGTAATACTAAATTTAACGTCTGTTCCCGTATCCTAGGATTATATGCTACACTCCCACTTGATTTCAGATAACATTTGAATAGCATCAGTGGCATTGATATAAATTACCATGTTATAACTTAAATAAATAGTATGCTTCAGGGATTCATCAGTTAAGGACCTCGCCTATCCTAATCTATCTTGAATTATTTTGCATGAGGTCCAGGTTCGACTCCCAGCCAAGTCAATTAGACGGTTCAAGCACGGGTGGTGTCTGTTCGTTCATGGAATGATTAATTGGAAACCATTAGTACGTACTGAGTGACTGACCCTTCCTTACATATATATTCAATGAATACCAATCCGATAAGCCATAAAGAATATCAATAATTTTATTTCGAAAGTCAAATTCAACATCAGTTTCGCTGCCTGACGTCTACATTAGTGATGGGTATCCCTGGAATTTGATCCGTGAACCTATGTTCAAATGAACCTATTCGATCAAATTCCAGACTTGCAGAGGTCGAGACTGCCACACAGGTTGTGGCCTACTGCTGCAGGGCCAGTTGATTCTTCATTGTCCATTTAGCGCTACTGTGGCATTATGCATAGAGGGTAGATTAAATGTTGCAAAGCAGGGTTGTATTTGTTAGAAATGAGCAATTTAGAAATGAAGGGTCAGCTTAAAATAATGACAAAAATAAGAGAAAAATGACCCCCCCCGGAGTCTTTTCTCCCCTTGATCTAGAGGGGGGGGGGGGGTCCGCATGTCGGGCTAGGAGGGTTGAACCCCCTCCCTCCGGCAAATACCACCCTGGTGGGATCTAGGGATTTCTTACGGGGAGACACATTTATTAAACATGTATTTCTTCTCGATGGGGCAGGTCAAATCAATGATGGGGGCATGGTCCCCCTCCTCAGGTCGAGGAGGGGGCTAGCAGGCACCCTAAATACGCTGTATTTAGGGTGCATGGTAGTTTAAATATTCACCGGATAGTCGAGGAGGAGTTCTTCAGTTTAACTGAGTGCAGGATGAATTTGTTTAGATTCGCAAACTAAAAATTTGCACCGAATGTAGAGATGAAATTACAACTTAGAGTGGGATTTAGACTATTAATTGTCTGGTTAATTTCTGCATTGCGCCTGTTACCATCGGCAAGAGATAATTCAAGGATAATTTAATTTAAATACCCGCTCAAATGAAGAAGTGTAGTACTAACAAGAAAATGGCTTTGTTGACAATCTCTCTGATTGGTTACGCCTGGATCAAATCTCCTAAGTGCTTCTGTGCTGTGATTGGTCTCTTATAAATAGACCGCTTGGGCACAATATGTGATTCAATGCCGGTCGTGTTGTCTTAATGTAGGGTGTTCATCTATATTTTAATCAATTGTGGGACTGTTAACATAAAACGCTGTGTGCAGGAATTCTCAACAGAAGCAGCCAATCACAGAATGGAAAACTTAAACAAGCAAAATGTCATTTTTTTCCGTTTACTCATTTGTACAGGTAGAGGTGGGGGTATCATATTTATTACCGAACGAAGGCGCGGAGCCGATCCCGAACTTCACAAACTCAAACTCACTCTATTCGATCCAATTTGATTTCTGGATTATAACGAAGAGTATCATCGCTAATACATATTACACACCAGTCTCCGAGTAAGTTATAATTATTATCATATACAATTTTAGTTGTATATTAATTTTGTTAATATTATCTACTTATTTTTATCTATTTATTATAGGCAATTATTTGTTTAATGGATTATTTTTTTATCTGGTGACAGCTTACTTTGTAGTTACAATAAATTATTATCCTCTAATTAGACTTATAATGATAAGTTACAGGTAACTAGCTGAAAATTATAATTAAATAAAGTCGAGGTAATTATATCTTTGATTAAAATCAACAGAAAATCCATCTCATTCTTTTTAATAGAAGTGAGACGTTTGGGAAACTTCTGTAGTTAGTCACGAGAATCCAACATGTCCGCCCTGGTAAAGAAAATAGTTTTAAAGAAAATAATGAATTGAATTAGGAATTAGGCATTAATTAATTAATTATCAATTAATTAATCAATTATTATAATAATTAATTATAATTGATCGATTAGGTAAAACGGGTGTTATGTAATTTGCATAATTATTTATTTTCTATTATGACGATGTAGTTTTTTATTTGTTTAAAAAGATATGACAAATATTTTGTTTGATTAACGATTGCCTAACTTTCCGGTTATGACCAGAGCTGTCAGCTTATTCTTGTCATTACTAGATTTACACAAATATGTATCATTTCATTAGGTGAATGTTCCATTTATTTACTTTCTGATAACTATATGTTTCAATTTTTATACCATTCCTGCATTCTCTGTCAAATGAAATATGATGTCACTGCAGCTGTAATAATTAATCATGTAGACCTAGTTATTTTCCAATGTCCTCATAGAATAAGCTTAAAAATACGCTCACGGCTGCGCTTGCCACTGACTCAACTGGGCTGGAATCGTGAGAGCCCTTTATGGAGAACAAAAGTTACTAGAATTGATCAGGATTTTCGTCTTATATAATATATAGCTCCTCTAATAACTGTTGACAGCGGGATCTGGTTCCTTGATGTGTGTGTAGGCCTGCCTGGCGTTTTTTCTTCCTCATTGAAATTATATCTCACATTTTGGGATATAGATTAATAGATTAAGGTAGAGTTATTTAACCATATTTCTTACCCTAAACCTTAAGTTAACCCTAGTAAATATTTTAAATTTATATTTTATTGTAATATTGTTTACAGCACAAGTTAAAGTCGGGACAGAAGGATAAGGTTCGACAGTTTATGTCGTTCACCCAGGCCGGTGAAGCGACGGCTATATACTGCCTCACACTGCATGACTGGAAGCTAGATATAGCCGTCGACAACTACTTCCAGATGCCGGATCGTTACTGCAAGGAACCCAAGCAGACGCTCGATAGGAGAAAGATCGAAACTCTTTTCAATAAATACAAAGGTAAATTTATTTTATCTATATTATACTAAACTACTTAAACCTAGACAGTATGTTAATAAATAAATGAATCAGAAGCTTTATATTGTGCATACAATTAATAACATCTCAGAAGCACTCATGAACAGTAAAGGTAAAATTTATCTAGCCTGCCATACACCACAACTGATGTGCAAAACCTCGGCCAGTCTGGAATGTGAGTATACATAAAAGTCAGAGGGTAGACCACTCACTTTTCCCTTCACTGAAGCATCTGCAAGCATCTGCATCTGAAGCATCTGCATTAGTCGCCTTTTAGAAACACATGCAGTTTTCAGTTGTCTGTATTCTCAGGTTTCCCGGAACCAACACGGGATATTTATTTGTTACATTTATTTATACAATGACTACGATTATAACTCGTTATCTATATTCCAAATATATATAATGTTCTTCCGCAGACCCGCATGAAGATGACAAGATCACGGCGGAGGGGATGATGCGTTTCCTAGACGATCTCTCACTCAACCCCGAGAGCAGGACTGTACTAATCCTGGCGTGGAAGTTTGGTGCCGCCACGCAGTGCGTCTTCACTAAAGAGGAGTTTGTCAACGGATTCACAGAGCTAGGGTAAGCTGTTGTTACATACTTAGTTTCTCTCATAGAAAATTTTAAATTGATGTGTTTATATAAATGGATTAAAGACAGACAAAAAGTGAACAATTGAACATCTATTTATCTAATGAACATCTATTTATCTAATCTTATGGCTGAGCCAATTAGCACACTGGTTGTGTGTCCGACTCCATAGGTTCATGGTTCAAATTCCAGGGCTCGCCCGGGACTGATTTGGGATGCATTAGTATGCAAAACTGACATTATAATCGGCTTTAAAAGTTTAAATAGCCTTATTTGGGGAACGATGTGTGACAATTTCCTGAACTTGACACAGAATGTCTGAAGTTAGATAGAACTTTATTTGGAAATATTCTAACCGATGAACAACACGTTTTACATCAGTTATTACCCGAAATTAAAGTATCATTGTATAACCTGCAAAAGCGATCCCACAACAGAATGCTTCCTCTGTACACTGCTCTCACAGTCAAAAATTATATAAACAGAATGCTTTTTGAATATTGATCTTTAGAATAGGCCCCTACCATTGTGTTAAGCTCCATTATAGAAAGACTCAAACTCCTATCTGTTTCTAATTTAGGATTTATTATTGTTGTATTGTATATTATGTGTATTTCTAGCTTGGAATTTTGTGCGTATGTCACAATGAAATTGCTAATAAAACTACTACTACTACTACTACTACTAATTGATTTGATAAAGCACCACAATCTCTCTGTGGAGTCAATTTCTTGATCACTCTTTGCTGATGTTATTTTTGGGCAGAAAAACTGATGCTAAGTTCTGCCGTGGCATTTTATTTATGACCGTTCGACATAGTTTTCAGTTTGATGTGTAGAACTTCTTTATTCAAAGATAAGACATTCTGCGTATCGTGGTATAATTTTCTTTAAACCATGGTTTGCTATATGATCTATTACAAAGTTGTTATTACGAATTGAAACGATGGTAATATTGATAATTTTACTCAGTTGAAATTGCTAGCATTCGCCAATTTAAAAATAAATCAACTGAATATGTACTTCCACGGAAACCAGTTTTCTTTCCTTAAAATAAGTGAAAGCTATCAATTATTGTGACTGCCATGTACATTGTACAATACACAATACATGTACTATTCAGTTATTTTATGCATTGAAGCACACGTAATTATGCATATTACAGAAATGAATTAATTTAATTTAATATTTATTAATCATACCTTGACTGTGTGTAGAGTTGATAGCGTGGATAAGCTGAAGCTGAGGTGTGGCACACTGGAACAGGAGATCAGAGATCCTGCTTTACTCAAGGATTTCTATCAGTTCACGTTTAATTATGCAAAGAATCCTGGCCAGAAATGCTTAGGTAAGCTGAACTGCTATATGGATCTTGTTATGCAAAAGTGGGTCAACCACAAAATCAAAAATGAATTTTATATTCGAAATTACTGCAGAATTATAAACTTGATGCATCACATTTTAACAATGCTAAAGAGTACCATTATATAATCTATCTAATAGACAAAAAAGATTTCTTAAAATAAAATAATAATAATATTATTAAGAGATATCGTCAAAATAAACACCATTTTTTGCGATAATTCTGATGCTATTTGGTCCTCTTTTTCATGACACCATCTATATTATCTTCTGTTTTATTCTTCTGCTTTTGCACACCTATAAAGGCTAAAGCCAAATTTGAATTCAGGTTTGCTGTATCAGTGACGGGAGAGTCCTGAGATTCAAACCGCAGACTTATTGATAAAAAACCAGCTATATAGACTAAATGTAAGCGCAAAGTCTCACCCATAATCATTTCAAAACAATAGCTATTTTATCTGCCAATCAGAGTACTGCCTGCGTCTGAGCCTAAACCAATAAGCGGCGCCAACAGAAGAACTAGTCGTCATGTTTACTTCGCTCTAAATTTTTAAATATAATAATTCCCTTATCCCGTTACAGGTAATGCATGAGGCTTTACGTTTCTGACTGAGACAACGCGACCTTTAGCCTATTGTAGGCCTGCGGGCGTGGCTTATATTGAAGCCTTCCGAGTATAATAATTATTATGGGCCGTGGATGTGAAATTTGCTAATTGTTAGCTAATTGTTGTCTTTCTGCTGGTTCTTTGTCACTTACTGTGTGATCTATAGTCTGATAATAATAATAATAATAATGGTAATAATACAGGTTAACATCCATTTCCTCATCCAAGGATGATGTCAGGGATGTCAATGATGTGCAATGTTCTGTAGAGAGCCTTTTTAAGGCTTTTACTACTAGCGAATTACTTTAGGCTTTAAAGTAATACAGATCCAATAGAAAGAAATCGTTAATGTTTTACAGTTTAAAAGTTTGCGATTCTCTAATTCTGTCTATCATTTCTTAAGTACAGTTTGTTTAACACTATTATATTCTTCATTTCTTACTCAGTAAGAGAGTTTTGCATCCAGTTACACAAGCACTCAAATGTCTTAATATTTGTTTGCCATGGCCGGCCTCATTGTATGATACAGTACTGGATTTAGAAGTGATTGATCATAGATTGATTATTTATTGATTAATTATTGATCGACACATTATTTCCTTGTAACGAGGCCTCATTTTATGCGGTAATAGCAGAGCTTATGATCGACTTGTTGGGTTGATCAATGGTGCACTCATTAATGAGCGAGAATATGGACTGTTTGATAGCATAGTCTGTAAGGCGCTTGCTCAGACAGCAGGATTTCACGGGCTCAAGTTCCAGGCGGGTCTGTCTCTGACTGTATCCTACGATACGGAAACAAACTTTAATGTTAGCTTTACATTTTAGCTTTACTGTGTATGAAGTTGTGCCTTGGACCTGCCGTTTGCCAGAGCACCGGATGGATTTATAGATCGATGGAAGATGAATGTTTGTTGACTGTTGTAGATTTAGACATGGCAGTGGCCTACTGGAACATCATACTACATGATAAATTTAAATTCTTAGATCTCTGGTGTCGGTACTTAGTTGTGAGTATTATTTTTATTTCTATTTGATTTGTATATTTAACCTAGCAATGTTATTAAACTAGTCAAGAGTAAAATTAAATATGAAGATGAATTTAAATGTCAAATTTATTTTTAAAAATGTAATGAAAACTTTGAAGTCTATAAAATTATAAAGTAAACTTTCAAATTTAAATAATTAGATCTTTGATTATTAAATCACTTCGTTATGAAGATAACTTTGACACACATGTAAATAAAGGTAAAGATACACCGTAGGTCAGAATTGACCCATAGGTTTCGGAGCTGATCTCGTTTTGAAGCGTTCAGCACACAGGTGACGATTGTCATTAATCTAGCGGCAAGGTCGCCAGCCCCACTTTCGAGCCAAAGGACCATACGCCAGACCCATGTTTACATATAAATACTTACCATAAAAACTGTACATTTACTGGACTCTTTTAATTAATATATTGCTAATTAATTTGCTGTAGAGTAACTACAAAAGACTCCTACCCAAAGATACATCGCATCTTCTCTTGGATTTTGTTTATATGCTGCAGAGTAACTACAAGAGGGCCATACCTAAGGACACCTGGAACCTTCTGGATTTTGTTTAATTGACTTATTGATTAACTGATTAAATGATTGATTGATTGATTGATAACTATTTTCCGCAGAGTAACTACAAGAGGGCCATACCTAAGGACACCTGGAATCTTCTCCTGGATTTTGTTTCGCTTATCAACGACGATATGAGCAATTACGATGAAGAAGGTTTCTTTTTAAAACCTCCTTATTCCCCACTAGTTACAGTGTTCAATAATTATTTAAATGTCGTGTTACCTCAACCATAGGCGATATTTTTCTAATTATAAAAGACCAAATGGCATATGCATTCTGTAGAATATATTGTCTTCTTTTCTTGCTCAAAAAAAATATCTGGGTCGTTCTAATGAAATACAGATATTAATTTTCTTACAATATTATAAAATAAGATAATGGTAAATATTAACAATCCTGAGGATATATTGCTGGCATTCTATTTGTGGGGATTTACAATTCCTTCAAGTATTGAACAGTAGTTCAGGATTCTAATGGTTTGTGTGTGTTTAACGTCAAGATTCAGAAGCCCGAAGGGCTTCTATTCATGGCGGCTCAACACAATCGAGCACTACCGTCGCAAATATTGGTGTTAAGCTTATTACAGCTTTACTCCACACAAAGTGCCCTGCAGTCCATTACAGACCACCGAGTCAGGAGACCACCGAGTCAGGAGACCACCGAGTCAGGATTCTAATTAATGTAGCGTATACTTAAATACTGTTCAATTTGTTTCCTCCTTTGGTGCATTAGCTAAACATTCAATCTTCATTTTACCTATTATTTTTGGATGTGTGTGATGATTGTAATATAATAATAATGATTGTAGTATAGAATTGCTTGCAAGTTGCATAGTCTGCTTGAGACGTCCCTGACATCGCCTTCGGGTGAGAAACCGGACGTTAAATCCTCATTGTATTGT
>JAQFZF010002201.1:0-12744 GCA_034695365.1 Enchytraeus norvegicus
TTTAGGTAGGGTTGAAGAGCTGATTCAGCTACTTGTATTTCAGCATGGGATGCCATTAGGGTGAGATCATCAGCATACGATTCTAGTTGCACTCCGACAGGAGGTTGAGGTCAGTCAGACATATAAAGATTGCTGATTCTATGTTACTCATCCATTTTCGGTCTATTAAAATACTGTGGAAAATCAACGCCCGGAACGGGCAGGACGACAGATTTTAATTAATTTTGATTTTAGAATTTAATTTTGATTTATAAATTAATGGAGGCCTAAAGTTAAATGTTTATAATTTTTGTCACAAGTGTGGAACTAAACTGTTGCTCACATAATATAATCACACGGTCTAGAAAAGGAAATTATGCTTGGCATCTGGAAGAATAAATAAAGAGAGGTAGAGAATGAGGTAGTTGGACGGGGTGCATTAGTTGACAGTGCTGGGACTAGGACAACTGAAGAAGGAGGTACGACAGAGGAAGAGTCGACGTGTCTTCATCAGCGCCATCATCAAGAGTCTAATTATAAAACTCGATGACACTGGATAACATATATACTAAATTTTACAAATGTGTGAGATTGTGCATTGATCCTCTCTACTATACGTGCTCCAATCCATCAATCTGCATGGAGCTCTTTGCAGTTTGCATCTGAAACCGATAGACTTCGAAAATATGCACCAGGAACCAGGGTTAGTGAGAATTTGTGCTGTTTTGATTCCGGGATATTGAGAATTATTCTCCGAGAACTGCGCGTGTTTTGTAAAAACCGATGGTGTGCTCATTAAAGAGAGAGGCAGTCGGTAATGTATATAAATGTTATCTTGGACCTGCCATCTGGTAGAACACTGAACAGCACAGAAATTACAATTTTAACTCTCCCCCCCCCCACTCTTGCATCCATATCCGGTACCTTCCCTGCGGGTTTAGCATATTGTCAGGATAGCTAGGCTGATGATGTTGTCACATTGTGATATGAGAGAAAATGACGTTTCTCTCTTTCTCTCTCTCTCTCTCACTATGCACTCAATTTATGACATTAAATATTATTAAGCACTTATAAAGTACGTTAATTTTATGTTATATTTAATTTCAAATTACATTTGTATGGGGAAATGAAAACTGAACACGTCTGTTTCGTGTTAATGTATACGGAAATTTAAAAAAAATTAAGAAAACACGGGACCTGATCTCCAATTAAACATTACAGCACACAAATGTGACAATAATATAATCATTAATACGACGCAAGATCGCGTCACAGATTTGATAGGATCAGATATGTGATTAACTTTTCAATCTTCTTTAGCAGTCACCCACTACAGATTTTAATTTCTCCAAATAAAACAATCCACGAGTGCTTGGTTGGACTGTTGCAAATCCGAAATATGACTTTCTCATGTGTAGCAGATCAATAAAAGTGTAATACAATTGTATTTGACCTAAACAAATAGGGAGAAAAATATTAATATGAATAATTAATATATTAATAATATAAAATGTAATAATTATTTGAAAGCCTCCTCTGGCTCTGTTTAGACATTTTTAGACAACCTGGAAATTAAATTAAAATGAGATGGTATGGTCAAACCTCCTGATAATGAATGGAGTATCAGCAGTAACATATCTGACTCCGTGAAAAGTTGTATTCTGTGTGAAGTTATACAGCAACCTCCGAAAAGAATGCTTATCTGAAATTATTCGAAAAGAATAATTATAATAAATTACATTAACGGCGATTAACAGATCGCTCTGATATCTAAGTATGAATTAAATAAAAACAGAATAAAGATGCTACGAAAAGCCTGCCAAGTGTCTGGTATGTTGATCGTGTACCTGCGCTAGCAGCATTACCGCACTATCAAAAGGCAAGATACAACTAATGATGGAATGATCAAATATACTCAAATACAATAAAGCAACTCAGAAAAGAAACTGGCATGTGCGTTTGAGATGTGTGAAAATCGACGGAAAAAAAATTAGACGTCGTCGTTGAAGCGAATATCTCTTGTTCTGATACGAAATAAAGCAATCGGCTGATAACACAGTGATTGAGTGTCCCACTCGGATTCTATTGGTTCACGGTTCGATTCTCATGCTCGCCCGTCACTGATGTAGTCGATAGGCCGCGAAACTGACTTTAAATTTCACCTTCAACCTTTTAGTGCTAAGTTACTGTATTCGTGTTAATTCATTGATCGTAAGAATAACAGAAATCTCTTGTAATCTCAGTCTGAATAATCGTTGTCTGTAATCTCTGTCAGGACGACTTGAGATTAAGTCGTTTCGATTTCATCACGATTACTTTAGAAACCGTAGCTTGCGTAACTTCAACCAGATGATAGGCATGCTCTACTATGCCAGCTTCCCGTGTTGGGTTCGGGATATTTGACGTGATATTTGAGAATAGCCCAACCTATAACTGCACGTGTTTCGTAAGAGCCGACTAACACAGATACTGAGGAAGGCAATGGAAAGCCAAAGCCAGAAACCTATATTTTCTTTGAACAAAGGCATCCTTTTATGTGTGGAAAAGACAAAGCCTTTGTGATGAGACGGATTTATTAGGTTGGTCGATGGTGTGCTCATTAAAGAGAGAGATAGGCTAGTTGATTGTGTGTATGAATTTTTGCCTTGGACCTGCCACGTTGCAGAGCACTGGATAAATAGGTAGATTATTCCAGCAATTCTAATAAAGTCATACCACAAGCTATTTTAGGGTTTCAACTAACGACGGATTCGTGAAATGATGGAAAACGGAGGAAAGTATTTATTGATGTAGCCTGATATATAAATTAAGCCACAACGTTTGGATGATTTCTATAAATTTCAGCTCATACATAATCGAATAACACTGGGATTTAACGCCAATTTCTTTATTCAAGGATGATATTAGTGTACCCGACTGATTATCTGACTCTCGGCTTCTGCTACGACGGCAGTAGTGCAACCTTTCGTCTTCTTCACCCGTTTTGAGCCCAGGAAACTTAAAAATGGGCCAACCAAAAACTGTACGTGTTTCGTAATAGCCGACTTAAGCAGATATTGCAGTGAAGAGTAAGTTAGGCTCCTTGATTTTGTGTACTGGATCAATTGGTCTCTCACATTCCAGACTGTGTAGAAATCTTTCCACATAGTTTGTGGCCAATGGCATGCAGGCTAGGCTAATTTTTCATTAACAGTTCAACAAGCGCCTCTGAAGTAGTTCGTACATAGAGGCGCTATTAAATGTCCTCTTAGTGTTGCATCGTAGTCAGAATCATGCCCAGAAACTGATATGCATATATAGATCAATGTGCAGGATGCTTAGTTAACCCAGTGACATTAGACCAGCACATTTTCTCCTGTAAAGTTATGCAATATGCATAGTCGAGTTGTGTTTGTTTGACCAATAAACCTCGCATTATAGCATTGTCCTTGATGCTGGAAATTCAAATAGGGCCTATGCTCTCAGAACCGGGTTTTGCCATTATTCGCTTAAAAACACTTACGCGTTATAATAGGTCTACGTCTTAATTAAAATTATTTTATGTGACAAACTTGGCTAATAACATTACATTGTAGATAGCATTGGGTAACAAAGATTGTGTAGGTAGGGCTAATTGCTAAGAAGATTTTGGAGGTAATAACATATGAGATTGGCTATCTTGCGACGTGTCACCTGCGTTTTCTAAGGGCCGATTTCTGAAGTTATAGTCTATGGTTCATCTCTAGGCAACGAAAGCAACGCCTAGTTACGCGTTGGCTGAGTAAACAGTCCATAATGGGGAAGATAGAAAACGACATTTGGTTCCAAAAACCATACCTTAGGGTTTAGAAATTGACGTTAAATCGATCAGAATAGGGATTCGTACCGTGTATGCGTGCAGTATTGAACATGCAATCGCACCTTCACCCTTAATAAATAAAGATTGATTAGTAAATGATTGATCAATCTCCACCTACCTTGTTTCTTTCCAGCAGTCAATAGGGCGACCTTGGAAACACTGGCCAGTTGTTTACGTAGAGATTTAGAATTCAACATTTTCTACAGATTAAAATTATTAAAATACGATATTTTCATCAGATAGGTCTAAGATTCGATTTGTCATGATGTCATCTCAAGAATAGGCCTATATCTTAATATCCATTATCCTCAGCTCAATGCTGTCAAATAAAATCCATGATTCTGTACGCTTATCAAGAGGGGCCAACATTTTGTTTGTATTAGCAAAGAATCAGTATAAAATCGTACGTCTACAGTGTTTATCAATAAGTTTATTCAAATATGCATTTGTGTAATGGACCCTAATGAACAATACGAAATTGTGCCATTGCCTAATGCCAGATAGCTAAATGTTTTGTCATTCGTTTATTATTTTGTCTTACATGTATTTGTTAGATACGGTATTCAAATGTATCTATATCGTATTTGCTGTCGAGTAATTTCACTGATTGATTAAAAATTTACTGTTACTCTAAAAAATTGCCTTCAATTACATTTTATTATTGCAATCATCTAATAAATTATTTTGATCGAATTGACAAATTCCTGCGGGAACCGATTAATCTCTAAGTTCTTAATTAAAACGTATTAGAGGCAATTTAAAATGTTTGACTACTACACAATACTATCTAAGCCTACACAGAGTCTAAAGTGCATGTGCACATCAAAGAAATAAAGGACTATTATAAGGTCTTTGGTGCACGCTACGAGAAGTCATTCAAGCACATTAGAGAAATTGACAGCCAATCGTTTAGCCAAAAACTGCAATGAATGGATAATACAGATGCTATAAAACTAACTGCTCTCTCGCTTGCTCTATTTCTTTCTCTCTCTCTCTCTCTCTCTTTATTTCTCTCTCTCTCTTTCTCTCTCTCTCTGTCTTTCTTCTCCTATTTCTTCTGTTCTCTCTCCTCTCACTCGCTCTCTCTCTCTCTTATCTCCTCTCTCCACTCTCTCATATTCTCATCTTCTCTCTCCTCTCTCTCTCTCTCTCTTTCTCTCTCTCTCTCTCTCTCTCTCTCTCTCTCTCTCTCTCTCTCTCTCTCTCAGTCTCTCTCTTTCTCCTTTTCCTTTATTTTCTTTCTCTGCGGCCTAAGTATTTCATCGCCTTTCGGATTAACTTTAGTTTCATAGTGCTCGATGTTGTCGTAGATTACAGTAGCACTCTAATTACGTTGTTTTTGTTGTTGGTGTTGTTGTTGTTGTTGTTGTTGTTAAGTAGAGAACATGCCACTCGTGAAATGTATTTGAGTTTGAATTGTTTGCGGAAACTGGGAACATAAAACTTGGATGTGTCACAGTGAAATTCGTTCAGGACATTGATGAATTATACGCCGATGTATTAAATGAAAACATTAATTCGATAGAATGAAAACAATCGGCCGTGACACTAAAATGCTAGAATATCGTAAACTTTCCTCCGATGCAGTCCGACAGCGCACACAGAGCCAAGTTGCACAGTTTATTGAAATGACTTAAAGGTTACCAATACGATACACACTACAGGACACAGAGCCTCCGTCTAATGCAAATACTGCGAATGGGTAAAGAGAAAGCGTCGCTGAGGCGGTAGGCCTCCATTTTATCTTATTATGGCATCTTAATATCTTTCACAGTATTTGGATTAGACGCTGCTTACGAATAATTTACTAAATTGCCTAACGATTTACAAACATGATGGTATTCAAATTGCTAGATAGCGTCATGGATGATCATTGCAGTAGGCCTAAGTTGTATGTTGTTGATGTGGGTCAGCGAATAAAGATTCAGTGACAACCTGTCAATCAAAAGATTATTAACTGGTGTGGAACCAGATGGAAAGCCCTGTCCAGAAATTTTGCTTTAGACCTACCATCTGGTAGAACACCGGACATAAATATTAGGCCTATTGCATATCCATGATGAGAATATCTAGCACTTATTATTGCGTTGCTTAATTCAGTAGTCTGAAAGCAGTCATCCATAAAGGGGAAGCCTTCAGTAAAGGTTATAAATTTTAAGCCGAATAAATTGCATACCGGTATTATAATTTAATTTAACAATTCATTTTATAACGTCACCTTAGTGGCACACTAATAAGATAATTCATAGTAGACGACATTCGCAAGTTCTTAGGCTGTGGAGACGTTGTAAAGATAAGTCAGATCTTCAGAGCTTGACGTCAAACTTACGCACCATTGAATTGAATAGATGGTGGAGCATTTCGTGATATCTCATTTCTAGACCGCATTCCGTCAACTTTAGCAAATATTGATGATTAATAACGATATTGTGATGAAATGTTCTGCATCGCAAGGACTATCGATCAGCAATGTTAAGTTGTGTGAGATGGGAGAAACGCTCAGAAATCACCAGTCGGCTTAATATCTCCAACCTATATTCGAATTCAATAAAAATAGTTCAGCGACATCAGATTCCTAATATTTTAGGCCTACTGAGTAGACTACACGAAATACCTATAGACAAATAATATCTCAAAAATTCCGTAACATCAATTTTTCTAAACTGCAACCAGGAATTTGTGCGGGGAAAGATTGACGAAGTGTGGGGACAGAAAGTATCAAGGGAACATGGAATATGACATTATCCTTTGCACTCGTGCATCATCAACTTATCTATTGATGCATTCTGTTTTTAAACATAAAGTTAAGCAAATGCCACGTGCTTATTATTGTTCAATCAATCAATCAATCTTTTCGGAAGCTTTTATACAGCACTGTCAGCACACTCTTAACTAAGTCTTAGAAGCGCTTTGAACAATGAAGGGTATTATTAATTAAATAAGTAGGCTATTAATTTATGACACTTCTATTACTAGAAGGGAAGCCTTGTATAAGGGCTTGGTATGCGCATTAGTAAAGTGTGTGCCAGAATCAAGTGATTTGGGATCGATCGCCAGGTCAGTCGAAAAGAAAAATAATAATCACAGGTGTCTGGTAGATTTATTCTAGAATCTGCGCCAGCTGCAATTGTGCGCTATCTGCGGCATAGGTAGCCTACTAATATTAATTTTAATTTAACTATTACGCAACTTATAAAAGCCTGTGGGCTACCTTCGATTGCTACTAGATACTAAATTGCTAGCCTAATATTTAAGGGAAAGATTTAATAGTAATGTTTCATGCATGCAAAGCTGACTCAGGATCGAAGGCTAAGGAGGTCCCTAGTCGCTAACGTTAAAAAGGTAGGTAAATATTAGAAAGTCGTCACAGGGGAAATATCTCACTACGGTCACCGCTGTGACAAAGCTCGAGGTCTGTTGACAATGTGACAGCCCAGTTCTCTACAACTAGAGGCTTCTAGGTTGATACATAATTGTTTCATTTTAGTTCTGACTAAACTGTTGGACGATTAATCTCATCAGTGCATAATGCTTTATAACTAGTCCGCTGAAGTAATTTCACCATATCCTTGAATTTCACACTGAACGAATAAAGGCTAAACGGTTCAAGCTTAAAGTCAAACGTCAGTTTCACGGCCGGAAGGCTACATCAGCGACGGTGAGCCCCCGGGATGAGAACCGACTCCGAGAACCTATGGAAGCCGATCCAAACGCCTAGTCAACTGCGCCGTAGGCAGAAAAGGTAAAATAAAAGGTAAACCTATCGAGAACTGACGGCACGAGACCTGATCGTTTGGTCGGTGGAGGTACTAAAGAAACCTCCTGTGCGATATCACGGTTACAGATAGCCTGCTCTAGACAATTCCTACATTTCTTCTGTGTCTACTTGAAGCGCTGCAGACTGCCGATACATAAATAGTCACATAAATAGCCTATAGGCCTACAGCAATTTGTCGACAGGTCAAATGTGAAATTTAATTATTTTAAATTTTTAATGTGAAAAAAATGGGCCTACATGTGGAGGAAAAATACAATGTCAAAAACAAAGCAAGAAAGCAATGTAGGCCTAATGTAGAAAGCGTTTGTATGCAACTTTTTAGTGGAGGCTTCTTGTAATAATCCTATTTTTTAGAGTGCTATTATAATTATTCTATCATGAAAAGTAGTCTAGTAACAGACCAACTTGACTACTTTCACGTTTTTACATACCTACAAGACATAACTAACTATCAACTAATGCAGCGGTTCTCAACCTTTTCGGCTCACGGACCACTACATAGCCTACATTTTTTCCTTGGCCGCGGACCACTTAAATTTGTTTCCTCAATCATAGACTCATACAAGAACTATGCAATTGGAGTACTAAAAATGATATAATTAATAGACCAGTTATGCCCCCTGGGCCCTTCAACGTGACTTCAATGAAGCATTGAAATTTATAGCATTCCGAATATCAATTACTATAACTTTGAATGAGTTTGCTGGTCCTTGGTACATGCTCGTGGAACACCTGGCAGGTGGCCTTGAACCACAGGTTGAGAATCGCTGAACTAGAGTACCGTACTGAAACTTGACAATGATGATTGATGAACAACTTAACAATGTAAACATTAAGAAGTTAAAATTCGTAAAGTTCTGCATCATTTATTATGCTTTACAAATGTAGCATTGTAGCTAGGCCTAATTATACTAGAATTCTTCAATGAGATTAAATAGGAATACTGAAGGGTTGCTATCAAATTGTCAATTCATACTTAATTGCAGAAACAATTAAGGCCGATAGAATTCTTGCAACTATGGGCATCTAGTTAAAGCGAAACAGTCCAGACGATAGTAACTTTGCGCTTCTTCCCTCTAGCAAGTCGTCAATGAGTTGATCACACTCAATCTCTCTCAGAATGTCACTCTCAATGCTCATTACTGAGAGATCGTAAAGGTGAATTCTAGTAATAATGTGAATCAATAATGTGTCATGCTAGTACGAAGTCGATTCTTGATCAACTTCATTTTAGAAAATGATCGCTCTGCACTGCGATTGGTGATCATAATCACCAAATACATTCTTAGTAAGATCTCGGTATTAGGAAATGAACTTTTGAGATCCTTTTCAACAAGTAGTTTGTAGGCCCTACATGAAATGTTCTTTTCCCATATCCTCAGGCTGCTCATTGGTGAAACTCTTTATCTATAAGGACTCTGCAAACTGTAGGCCTATTAGTTCGTTTCCATGACAGTGGACCAAGTCATTCGGGTAGATTTTGAGTTTTGACGAGATTTGTTACAACAACTCTGATCTTCTTATCGATACATGACTCCAGGTGTCTCAAGAAGCCAAACCGTGAGCACAGTATTTCGTCTGGTGACAGTCTTTGTGTCAGGTCGGAAACAATATGATCAATAACAGAAAGATAGTTTTCACTGAGAAACTTCTGAGAGTCGGTTGCTACTGCATCTGGTGTTTGACTGCTTTAACAATATTCCAATGAGTTAAGCCTAACATTGAAACGACGTTGACGTTTTCCCTGTTGATCTTACTTTTCTGTTCCGCCTAGCTCTTAACCCTTTTTTTCATATTCTGGGAAAGATTCTCGCAACGCGACTCAACTAGTCAAGAAACCGTCTCAGTGACTTGACTGCTGCAATTGCAGTATTTAGATCAAGCTTCGGATTCTGCAGCAAAGCCGCCGACTAGGCAGCTAGGCTTTGGGCTTCAGCGCCTACTGTGACAAACTACAGCTGCTTAGTCGGCGTAGTCGCTAAAATTTTTATCCAAGTAGTATGCATCATGAAACTCACAACTAAAATCAACCATTAGCCTACAGCCCAGGCATTTAAAGTCACTTAGCCTATAAATACATGTAGAAATGTAGAATATTATTTTATTTCTCATATTGTTATCCGCCAGAGGCGGGTTTCTATGATGGGGGGGGGGAGGCGGGGGCGGGGGGTAGTCTCCTCAATTATAGAAAATTGTGTGAATTTTTTTATACGTAAATTTAAAAAAAAAGTAGTAGTGGGGGCCCCAAAAGTGGTGGGGGCCCCTGTGCAGCGCACTTGTTGCACATCCCTAAATCCGGCCCTGCGTAACAATATCCACGGCCTTTTATTATTTTTGTACAATCTTTCTGAAATCTTTTGTTGTGAACTTGTGATAATTTTTCTCATTGGTAGCAGTGTTGTTAAAGATTCAAGATGGCGGCTGTTGTTGTTGATTTGATCAGCTGTTTGTGTTGTTTTATTTTCAATTCCTTCCTAACAGGCTCAGCAATAAAGAGGAGGATGTTCTGCCTAATCCTAACTGCTTGCCTAACACTTCCGCTTCTCTCTTCCACTGCTGATGCACATCGTACAGCGGCTCGCATTCGTACGTATTTCTCATATTATGATATTGTCGTCAGATGATGAACCGGACGTTAAACCGCTATTATTATTATTATTTAACGGCTACTTGTATGTTTTTTCAACTAAATTGTTATGGGTATAATTAGAAATTTAAAGTCACACCATTTACCTAATTTTACATGAAATCGCACATCAAGCATAAATTGACTACTACAACTTGGGGTTTTCGTTGTTAACGCACCTAGACGATTTCCTTAAATTCTTCAGCACTGGTAAAGAGAGCGCCTGTGTCATATTTTATTTACTTGTTGTTTTAGGGTTATGGTATGATTTTGGTTTAGGGTTGGCCTAACCTCCACCCCAACCCTAAACCCAACCCTACCCCTAATTATTCTACACTATCTGCGCAAATTTTAAGAAAATCGGTCAAATTGTATTGGCACAGGGCCACAGGCACGTCTCTTTACCTGAGCCAAATCTTTACTAGGGTAAACTTATTTTAGAGCTAGGGTTGAGATTAAAGTTAATCGAAACGATCATCAAATCAAACAGGAAGTTGTTTTGAACCCTAAGCCTGAGTGAAAATTCGAGAGAATTGAATAACGAAAAATTAGTACAGGTGTGTGAGCTAAGGTACTTCTCCCCCCCCCCACCCATAATGAAATGTAAGTGCCAAGAAAAATCAGGTTACTTTACCTAACTCAATGCATTACTTTTTGTCATTCAGTTCTCTAAAATTTTAAATTTAGATTAATATGTGTGCTACGATTATGTTTGGGGTGAGGGTTTCAACTTATTGGTTAAGGTTTGACATTTTTGCTTAGGAATGAAATAGGAATAATATTATCTGTATATGTATAATTCCATATATAGGCCTAATTGGTGTAACTGGTTTTTATGAAATTTATATATATCAGGTGCACAGCACTCAGGGAAAACAGGGAAAAGTCAGGGAATTTGGCTGATAGGAAAAAGTCAGGGAAAAGTTAGGGAATTTGGTGCCAAGTCAGGGAAAAAATGTGATAGTTTTCCTTAATTTTTGTACATCTCCAATAGCTTGCAAAGTTGAATAGACGTGAAACAAAACAGAATAAAATAGCAAAATATGAGTCAGTAATCAAGATGGGATATGTATAATCATTTATTATGCTTAGTCATTTGGCGCATCGGTTAGAAACCTTTGTTTGTAAGCCTGCAATTTGAAACCTTACGGCGTACGCGGCGACGCACTTAATTTTGTGTAAAAATTGGTCAGGGAAAGTTTTGGGAGATCAGGGAAAAGTCAGGAAATTTCAAAAGACCGAATCGCTGAGCACCCTGGTAGTGTGGATTAAAGTTAGGGTTATGGGTTAGAGTTGGTGGCTGACCCTAACCCAAACCCCACCCGACCCTAACAAAACAGTTGAAACAAATTATATGACACAGGCACAACTTTCTAACTACCGTAATAATTTGGGACCGCCGTTACCAGGATTACCCAATTATTAGTCAATACTTCTAAAGGTATAATTTAGCAGCATTGTGATTGAAACTGGTCTTGGGCAAACTGGCATTACGAGAGTTAATCCCTATTCAGCGTATTCACTTAAATCATTGTGTCACTATATTTGTAAATTATTAGACAAATTGAATAAGCCTAATATTGTCCTGGTTGGATATCATAGTCGGTAACATGTCTATTCGAAATAAGTAGGATGTCTCGGATCAGTCTCTGAATATATCCGTAGATATGCAACCGATGCTTACACACGTTACAGCTTTATATAAATAGACAGCACTTTGTTATATTTAATTTGATTGTTTGATTGATTGATTGATTGATTGACAGGAGACCCAGCGCCTAAAGGCAGAGCCAGTACCCGGTATTGAAGCCACACCGGATGACGGCAATGCCCGCTACTTCCACGTTATTGTTGTTGGCCCCAAGGACTCGCCCTATGAGGGCGGAGTGTTCAAGCTAGAGCTCTTTCTACCCGAGGAGTACCCGATGTCTGCCCCCAAGGTCAGATTCATGACCAAGATCTATCATCCTAACATCGACAAGCTGGGTAGAATCTGTCTGGACATTCTCAAAGGTTTTTTGTCGATTTAGTTTGCAAAGCAAATCAATTAAGTGAAGTGAATTTAATGTCTTTTTCATCTTTTGATGAAGATATCAGGAAAAATTTAATTGCTTAAAATTGCTTTTGGTATGCTATGTGTTGTTGAGCTCATGTACATCTTATAAGAGCCCATTGATTGAATGATGGATTGATTGATTGATGTACAGATAAGTGGAGTCCGGCCCTACAGATCCGCACAGTTCTTTTACCTGTATCTATACAAGCTTTGCTCAGTGATTGATTGATTGATTGATTGATGCACAGATAAGTGGAGCCCTGCCCTACAGATACGCACAGTTCTATTATCTATACAAGTTTTCTCAGTGATTGATTGATTGATTGATGTACAGATAGGTGGAGCCCTGCCCTACAGATATGCACAGTTCTGTTATCTATACAAGCTTTACTCAGTGATTGATTGATTGATTGATTGATGCACAGATAAGTGGAGCCCTGCCCTACAGATACGCACAGTTCTATTAT
>JAQFZF010002202.1:0-12742 GCA_034695365.1 Enchytraeus norvegicus
CCAAATACAGCAATTTGTTGGCAGACTATTGTTTCATTCCACTTGCTTTTGAGACGCTTGGACCTCTGAACAAAGAACGCGATGAGTTCCTCACCACGCTAGGAAAACGTCTTTCGACTATTACAGGAGACAAACGTGAATCATGCTTTTTGAGGCAGAGACTCTCCATCTGCTTAGAGAGATACAATTCTGTCTGTGTAAAGGGCACCTTCAACTCCAGCCTCGATCTGCTCCACAGCTAATTTTAACACATGGGCCTTATACACCCCTCTGGGTACATATATATATAAACTTTTTATCTTTTTTTTTAGCCCAGGGTCGGTTTTCACCCAGGGCATTAAAAAAAAAAATAATAATAATAATAGTGTTCTTTTCTATATAGACTACTGGAAGCTTTTATTATATGCATAACAATTTCTTTAATAGTATTAGCATAACCCATACATAATTATTATGAGATATAATGATACTCAAATTTGTACTCAAATTTAAATTAATATCCAGACAGTTACTGCAGTAAAAATTCATTTTACCACTTCAATAATACATGTATTTAATTTCTTTTGTATGTATAAGTATTCTATGTATACAATTAAAAATAACCATATTTCAGATATATAATGATCTTACCAGTGACAGCGGTGGTGGATATAACAGTGGTAGCTGGTGTTGTTGGTGCAACAGTTGTTTCTGGATGAGGAGTTGTGGTGGAATCTAAAAGAATATATCAAAATCATAAAATAATCTTAAAATGAAAGACACAAAATTAATTTATTATGTTGCCACTAAAGTAAGTACTTATGAATTAATCAAACTGTTTAAGACTGTGACAACAACCATAGGTCTCTTATTTACTTTTTCCGGATCATAATGTCAATATTGGATAATGCTTATGGTGATAATGCAAGTGATAATTGCAAGCAGCGTATTATTGTCAACATATATTAAGACAGTTCTTTGGATTTAGAACGCCATGGCGTTTATAAAAACATTCCAATTTGCGTTAACATAAAAATCAGATTGAAGAGCTTGAAGAGGATCAAAACACGCCAGAAATAATATTATGCCTTCATTCGTCGCTGAGGAGGACCCTCGAGATAAGAACCACCATTTGAAGGAAAGCACCGGCAATCAACCCTCGATAGCGGATTGCCAGAATAATGATGTTGATAGAGGGCTATCATATCGCACTTACATCAACATCATCGACACGAGTCTACCATGACTGGATGTCATAGATGTACAGATATAAAGAGAGTTATACGAATCATAAGTATATTGGTTAGAAAATATCGATTTACAACTTACAAATGACCTTTTATTACAGCAGTCGTCTAGCCGACGAGTATTAATCAATCAGTCAATGAGAAAATCAATCAGTCAGGTTTCATAATCTAAAGACGATATTAGGGACAAACTTTTAAACTTTCTCAAGGATAATGGTATAGATTAGGGTATTAACCAGCTTCTGGCAGACATCCAACAACAGAGATGATATCGGCATCTGATGGCTTGTTGGTGTTTGATACAAGAGTGACCATGATTCTGTGAGCCTCGAGTGGAGTCTTGAACTGGACTACAGTTGACTTGGTAGAGTCTAGTACCTTGGCGTTCTCTGGGGTGCCCTTTGGTGTGCCGCTCTTTCCAATTGGAGTTACAACGATCTCCTTGACATCACCGTGAGAGACTGTGACACTCTTCCAGACTGGGGTTTCCTTTGGTTCTGTTGGGCTCTCGAGAATGTAAGTGGTAGTTGTCTTTCCTGGAAGTTTCCTTGATTTCAGGTGATCCTTTGGAATAACTCCACCATTGTTCATCTTCTTCTGACATGGAAGATGATCTGATATAACAATTAGTTCAGAATATAAGATCTACTTTCTCAGCGAAAATTTGTTAATTTTATTTATTTATTCAATTGAACTACTCATTTCAGGCAATACAACACCCGTCTACAAGCAATACAACACCCATTTCAAGCAATACAACACACTCGATACAACACCCGTTTCGAGCTTAGTAAAATATTAAAGGTGGGCGTGAACGGTAATACAGGCCACAAGTGGCACTTACATGTACCGACCTTACTACAACTATATTCAAGCAGGCTACTTATGTGCAAAATATAAAGTTAAATTTCATAAAATCATTATCAGTCACATAGCTTAGATATCATTGTGAATATAGCGTACACAAGTACATGTATTTATAAACAAGTATTAAACACCTTAGAATTTCTGGCTGACCCAGCCATAATCTGCAGTTCACTTTTACAAATAAAGTCTCTTAAAAGCAAACTTTCAAATAGGCTAATTCATGACAAAAAACCGAAGAATAACAGAAACGGTCAAATAACTTATATTCTGCAAAGAATGTGTTTTTTCTAAAACCTTACCAATTGTAATTTGTAAAAGAATGCAAAACATCTTACCAGAGACAACTGTTGTGGTGAGGACTGTTGTTGGGACGGTTGGTACATGTGTTGTGGTTTCAATGGTAGATGTTACGGTTGTTCCATGGGTTGTTACAAATGGAGTAGTTGTTACGGTGTCTACAAATACACAGTGCGTTGAATGCAATTACATCCTTATTACGCGCGTAGGCCTAATTCTTGGTTTTTTCGTTTTCATCCACATGATACGGCTGGCAATCAATCAATCAATGAGGATTTAATGTCCGGTTCCTCACCCGAAGGCGATGTCTAGGACGTCAAAGGAGGGAGGGCATAGCCTGATTTAAACAATAGATAGACTATCAACAAGTTTCCAAAAAATATAACCTATGGGTTTTAAGCATTATTTTTATTCAATTTACAACCCTGAATACAAAACGATTCGCAGATTTTAAAAAGGCTTAAAATGCTCTAACCTCTTGGTTCCTCATATGTTACAAGCAATAGGCCACGGCTATTTATTTTGCTTCTAAGAAGTATTTCTATGTTTTCTCTATTTTGTTCTTGTGCTCATATGTACTTTATGCACAAGCATACATAATCATCATAATAAAATCAGCATGTCATCTTGTGTGTAGTGTTGCATCGGCTTGCTGGTTCCTGAAAACTTGACAATTGACCAACCGAAAGATGCGCGTGTTTTGTGAAGTAGACTAACGCAAACACTGAGGAAGGACCAGCTTCAGAAAACAAAATTAGCTCCACAAAAATATGACATACAAACTATGCATGTATATTTCATGAATCTGGCGTTAGGCAGTGCGCTGAGAGAGAGAGAGAGAGAAAGAGAGAGAGAGATATGAATTAGAAATAAACATATATTTCTAACCGTCATGTGGCAGACAGCCGACAACGGAGTGTACTTCAGCCTCGGTTGGTCTATCAGACTTTGGAATCATTTCAACGATGAGTTGATGGGCCTCAATTGGCTTGGGGAACTTGACCTCATGATGGTCTGTGGATTCTGGAACCTGAACGGATTGTGGTTTGCCAGTGGCGACTCCCTTCTTGTTGGTTGGGGTTACCTTGACCTCCTTCAGATCTCCTGGTGTGAGTGTGATGCTCTTCCAGACGGGTGTGTACGTTGGCTCGATCTTGCTCTTCACAATGACCATGGTGCTCTTCTTGCCTGGGACCTTTCTGATGGAGAGCTGGTCCTTTGGTACCTTACCACCGTTAGTCATCTTCTTCATGCATGGAAGATCTGTTAATATCAAACAGTACATGTACAATAAAATACAAAATAACATTTGTAAAACCAAAAGGACATTTTTATACTGGCCCTCAATATATTAAACACGATTTAGGGCTGATTTAGAAACTCTATATCTACTATGGTTGCTAGTCAACGGTGGCAACTCAACGATAAGGTAAACGATTTTTATATTGGAGAAGATACGAAATTACGCCAAAACCATTGGTTTCAAAAACCTCACCTGGAGTTCAGAAATTTGCCCTTAGTGCCCTGAAAGCATATTTATCAAACTCGTTGCTCATTTGTACTAATAAACGGTCATACATGTAAAAGGCCTTTATTTGGCCCTTAAGCACGATTATTGCGGTGCTGGACAAACATAAGAATAGACCAACCAAAGGTGCACTGTTTCGTAGAAGACGACTAATGCAGTCACTGGTTCTGGAGACCCCTCAGAAAACAAATTGTCTCCAATAAATTATGGCATACCAACTCTACTGTTATATGCCATGGACCTACCATTAGGCAGTGCACTGAGAGAGAGAGAAAGATCCTTAATTGTATGGGATATTTGAACTGAAGGAGGAGGTACGACAGAGGGAGAGTTGGCGAGTTGGCGTGTCTTCATTAGCGTCGTCGTCAGGAGTCTAGCTAACTTGAAGTCAGTTGTTACATGTAACATATTTCTTGTGATAAAATCCATTGTATAACACTGATGTTGGTTCCGGGAAACTTGAGAATTTCTTAAAACCGAAAACTGCAAGTGTCGTAAGAAGCAACGATGCCAGATACCGCAGTGAACGGCAGAGTGGTCTGCGCCATGACTTCTGTGTATTTGACTGGTCGCTCAAATTCCAGATTAGCTGAGGTCCTGCAAATCAATAGTGCATATGGTAGGCTAGGCTACTTTATCATTCACTGTTCAAAAGCGTTTCTGAGACCTAAGTGAAGAGTGCGCTATATAAAAGCATTTGATTGAATGATTGATTGATATTTATTAAACTGACTTACCAGACTCGACAGTTGTTGTTGCGACGGTTGTGTGAATTGTTGTTGTTGGTGTTGGTGTTGGTGCTCCACCAATTGTGGTTCCGTGAGTGGTGGTTGCTTCTGGGGTGGTGGCAGCTGCGGTCTCTGTGATGAGAAAACAATTCAATACATTTGATATATTACTAAAAGTAATAAAGGCTAAAGACGAGTTTAACATCAATTTCAGATCAACGTCAATTATAACATTGATATATTACAAATAATTTATCGAAATTCACGTTTAACTTTAACGTCAATTTCGCATACCGCAGGCGCACCAGTAAAACTGAAATAAATCAAATAAAAATATCTATGGATGAATTTAATTTGTTTTAATCTGACTGCAGCAGTGCAGAAAGTAGGCCTATTTACGCTCAAATTAAGAAATAAGAAACCTATATATTGCTTTATTCATTCGACACAATTTAACACACTAATGTCAGCGCTAAAACATATCGATGGTGGAACTGAACGTCGATAAAGGCCACAATAATGTGACACGCACGTAATGCGTATCCCCACTAAACCTAACTAATAAAAACAGACCTATGCCTATGCCTATGTGCACAATATTAGAGTCATTAGTTCCGTTATAAAAATCAAAGAATGAAAACTTTACAAACCGTTGACATAAGTGACATAAAACGTAAGACATTGAATACCAATGAAGTACCAATGAAATACCACTGTAGGCTACGCAATGCATGCATATCCTTTAAAATTAATGGCATACTATCTTCTAATCTAAAGCATCATTGTCATTTAAAAACATGGTCTATCTGCACACTTACCTGGTACTGGCAGACATCCCACAACAGAGATGATCTCAGCATCAGATAGTTTGCCAGACTTGGACACGAATGTCACTGTAAGATGGTCAGCGTGGATTGGTTCTGGGAACTTCACATCTGTGATCGTTCCTGAATCTGGAACTGGGGCGGTCTGAGTTTCGCCAGATTTCTTTCCATCCTTGCCGGTTGGAGTGACCTTGACGAACTGAACATCTCCTGGAGTAACTGTAACACTTTCGAATGTTGGTGTCTCCTTTGGTGTTGTCTGGCTCTCAACGGTGTAGGTGGTGTCCTTCTCTCCTGGTACTTTGGTAACCTTGAGTTGATCCTTCTTGACGAGTCCACCCTTTGGCATGCTCTTCAGGCATGGGATGTCTGTAAAAAAGAGCGCATTGAGTAATAATTATAATTACGATTAACTTCAATTCTTATTAGCATCTCACTCTCTCAATGCACTGCTGAACAGCAGGTCCATGGCACATAACTGTATGGATTTTGTACCGTATATTATTGGAGATAATATTGCTTTCTAAGGTTGGCCGCCTTTTCTTTATCAGCGACTACGTTAGTCGGCTTCTACGAAACATTTACAGCTTTCAATTGGTCTTGTCTCCAGTTTTATATTTAAATAATTAATTAACCTACTATCAAAACTATATGCCTCATAACATGCAAGATCTACATTTCCACTGGTCAAATCTGTAGAAGTTTGCATCATTAGTTTGGACCTACAACTATATTTCATCATGAAATTTTATTTATTTATTTTTCTTGAACTTGAGCGTCACGACAACATAATTATTGACAAATAAATTAATAAGAAGAATCATAGAATACTAAACATACCCTTGGCTAGAACCCCAGTGCTCATCCGTCACTGATGTAGCCGTTAGGACGGATAAAAAAGGTAAAAATTGTCTGCCATATTCGTTACCGAACTTAGGCGCGGAGCTGATCCAGATCCTGGGCGATTGTAGCACACAGGTGACATAGTCATTAATCCAACGGTGAGGTCGCCAGCTCCACTTTATATAGTCCAATTTGATAATTGGATCATATACGCCATGCCTGTGGTAAACTTACGACGGATAACTGACGTTAAATTCTACTTTAGCCTCTATTCAATTTTACTTCTGTTCAACTTGAACTCAAGACAATGTCTTCGCTAAGAATAAGCCTAGGACTGTAGACCTACCCTTGGTTGGTGTCTTAGCGACAACGGTTGTTGCTGGAGTTGTTGGCATTGTTGGCATTGGAGTGACTGTTGTTGGCTGTGGTGTTGTTGTTGTTGTGTCGTCTGCATAAAATGTATACAACAATAATAATTATTGTTACAATAATAACAAATTATATTTCCTTCGACTAAAATAGTAAGTCAATATTCCAAGAGCATTAGGCCTACTATGAGTATTGGAACTAATTTGAATACAATATTAAGAAAATCACAGATATGATTAACAATATTATCTGGACTTCTTTGTAAAATTATTTCATCAGTCACTTAGTACTTCTTTTATTCTTATTCTTATAGAACTCTAAAAAGTTTAAATAACACTACAGTTACTGTTTAGCATAGAAGATAAATGGCAAACACAACAGATCATTGAAACAATAAACTATTTTATGATCAATATAAAGATGGGAAAAACAATTAACGAAATAAAAATATAGGCTAAGCAATAAGGTTAGGAGAGCAATTAAGTACTTATAAATTTTATTGTTGGCTTGCATGTTAGTATTTACTGTATATAATAGCTATTAATTACGTGTAGAGTAGAACATGTAAACATATAATTTTTCAAATGTGATATAAACACCGCACTGTAAGTTTTCCTAATAAGAGCCATTCAAATACGATTATAGAAGAGAATAATATCATTTTTGAATTGTTCTAAAGCACCATATTTTACATTTTTTTTAAACGGGTCACTCAAATACGAACCACCATGTGGCAGACATGCGACAACGGACACCAGATCAGCATCAGATGGCTTGTTAGAGTTGGAGATGAGAGTGATAATGAGCTTAGCAGCCTTAAGTGGGTTGGTGAACTTGACATCTGTCTGCTTGGTGGAATCTGGAACTGGAGCGTTCTGGACCTGACCGGCTGGTTTGCCGCTCTTGTCAAGTGGAAGTACAATGATTCTCTTGATATCACCCTTGGTGATTTTGACCATGTCCCAGACTGGAGTGTCCTTTGGCTCTGTCTTGCTCTCAACGGAGTAGGCTGTGGTGGTGCCTGGGAGCTTCTCTACCTTGAGCTGGTCCCTTGGAGTAGTGCCATCTCCCTTCATTGTCTTCAGGCATGGAAGATCAGCTAAGAACAAATAAATCATATGGTCCACGTGTTAGCTATATGTGAATATGTGATATATGTGAATATGTATGTGATATATGTGACATGTGATATATGTGATATGTGATATATGATATATGTGACATATGTGAATATGTATGTGAATATGTGATATATGTGAATATGTATGTGAATATGTATGTGAATAAGTATGTGAATATGTATGTGAATATGTATGTGAATATGTATGTGAATATGTATGTGAATATCTATGTGAATATGTATGTGAATATGTATGTGAATATGTATGTGAATATTTATGTGAATATGTATGTGAATATGTGTGTGAATATGTATGTGAATATGTATGTGAATATGTATGTGAATATGTCTGTGAATATGTCTGTGAATATGTGATATATGTGAAAATATGTGATATATGTGAATATGTATGTGAATATGTGATATATGTGAATATGTATGTGAATATGTCTGTGAATATGTGATATATGTGAAAATATGTGATATATGTGAATATGTGATATATGTGAATATGTATGTGAATATGTGATATATGTGAATATGTATGTGAATATGTATGTGAATATGTGATATATGTGAATATGTATGTGAATATGCGATACATGTGAATATGTATGTCAATATGCGATACATGTATGTGAATATGTGAACTTTATCGCATGAACTGTTCCTGATTTAGCTACAATACAATGCAATACAATACAATGACGATTTAACGTCCGGTTCCTCACCTGACGGCAATGTCAGGGACGTCCCAAGCATACTGTGCAACTCAATCGGTTCTATACTACCAGAGCACACTTTCAATGCATTGACTGAAGAGCAAGCGAGATCCGAAACAGTGTAAGGCCATTAGCCAGGGCAAGAGAGTCTGATTAAACAGATCTAATGAGGAAACAAATGGGTTTTCAGCTTGCCCTGGAAGATTGTAATACATGTATATGAACGAGGGTCATGTGGGCAAAGAATTCAACAGTGTTGGAGAGGCAAAGAAGAAATTTCCATAGAAAAATCAACAATGCCACGAAGTTGTAATAAACGTTTAAAATACCTAGTTCCATACAGTACAGTTTAAAGTGTATTACTTCAAATGAGTTTAGATATAAAAAAATAGTTGAAGAATGTTCTAGCATTAAGCAAATAAACTCCTACCCGAGACAATAGTTGTGGTGAGGACGGTTGTTGGGACGGTTGGTGCGTGTGTTGTGGTTCCAACGGTGGATCCAGCAGTTGTTCCAGATGGAGTGGTTGTTGTCAAGTCTACAAACATGCAGTGCGTTGAGTATAACCATATCTTACAAACATGTGTTATTCACAGATTTTATTTATTTTTCATTCCCATTCACACTGACATTAGAACAGTAAGCATCGCCGCATGCTGTCTTACGTAGAGGGATACAATTCTTACTCTTGAGTCTGATTTCGTCGTCAGATCATGAAATGAACATAGAATTATATTGTATAAAAATGACACACCAGGGAAATGTATAATGTAATACATTTCATTGACATTTCTAATGACAACTACTGATTCCAACGTCAGCTATAAAACAAAATATCACGATCTAAGCACGTAATTAATTGGAAATCAATCAAATCAATTAATCAAAATGGATTGGAACATTTCTGATTACTTGGACGACAAAATTAATTTAGAATACAGATATCGGAGGAGCATATGGAAGAGAATATAGGTAATATAGAACAGAGAGTATAGGAAGATAGATGTCAAATTAGAGATCATTACCATCAGATTCTGGCAGGCAGCTGACGACAGACATGAGATCTGCATCGGTGTGTTTGTCTGATTTTGGTACAAGCTCAATTATGAGCACTTCAGCAACGATTGGCTTAGTGAACTTGACCTCAGTTGGATGAGTGGAGTCGGTCACCAGGACAGATTGTGGCTTGTCGGTTGGAGTTCCCTTCTTGTCGGCTGGAGTTACCTTCACCTCCTTCAGATCTCCTTTAGTAACTGTAACGCTCTTCCACGTTGGAGTCTCCTTTGGCTCAGTCTTGCTCTTCACGAACAGGATGGTGCTCTTATCTCCTTCCAGCTTCTTGACATCGAGCTTCTCCTTTGGTACAACGCCACCGCTCTTCATGTTCTTCAGACATGGGATATCTGAAATGTTTATTAATTATTTATTAATAAACATTTAAGAAAATTAGTAAATACTTATTAATTGCTTATTGGTGTCGTGAGATTTTTCGCAGATGCGTAGACATAAACAAAAATCTGGATTAAAAATTCTACGGTTGTATGCTATGGACCTGTCATTAGGCAATAGGCTGTGCACTGAGGGCTCAGAGAGAGAGAGAGAGAGAGAGAAGGATAGAAAGAGAGATGGAGAGAGAGTGAGAGACTGACTACAGAAAGGTATTTACCAGCAGCGATGGTAGTGGTGACGGTAGTGGTTGGTAGTGTGGTATGAACTGGAGTGGTTGGTACGGTGGTACCTGGAGCGGTTGTGGTGTCATCTGTAATTACACACAATTGAGTGTAAAATATCAATGAATTCCTAGATATAATAATAATAATATTAATAATCACAATAATGTTGATAATAATAATAATAAAGGTCTAACATCGTTTTCCTCATCCAGGGAAGATGTCAGGGACGTCATCCTTGGATGAGGAAACGGACGTTAAACGATTACATTAGCATTATTATGATGTCAGGGACGACATATACTGCTAATGGAATTTGAATTATATTTTGCTGCTCCTGCAATGGCAGCGGCCTATCAATCATTTGTTCAGGGGCTATGACGCCAGGATTTGTTGGATTTGTTGGAACGAAGGTTAATGGCGGCTTATGGCGTGTTCGGAAGGGTTGTATGGAGGAGTTGTTGAATCCGGGTTCAACATTGCACACCCAGACTTATTGAGCTAACCCTGCGAGGTGGCATAACTGTCAGACGATTAAGGGTGAGCCCTGCACCCCTTCTAATGGGACGATAGAGGGTGTCAGCACCACAGCTAGCTTTCTGGGAAAGCAACAACAACAACGAAATACCAAGTAAATTCACTTTTGGATAAATTCAACGAAAAATCAAGCAATGAAAACAACGTGTATAGATGACATACCGCTGACTGGCATACATGCTACAACAGAAATGACATCAGCATCAGATGGTTTGCCAGACTTAGACACGAATGTCACCTTCAGCTTATCAGCTTCAATTGGCTTAGTGAACTTGACATCGGTTGCCTTGGTGGAATCTGGAACTGGGGCGGTCTGAGTCTCGCCTGTTGGTTTACCATCCTTTCCAGTTGGAGTAACCTTAACATCCTTGACATCTCCTGGTGTGACCTTAACGCTGTCCCACTTTGGTGTCTCCTTTGGTGTTGTCTGGCTCTCAAGTGTGACGGTGGTGTCCTTCTCCTCTGGTACCTTGGTTACCTTGATGTGATCCTTGGTGACAACTCCATCGTGTGGCATTGTCTTCAGGCATGGCAGATCTGAGCACAAAAAACACATTTAGTCATTTACATATCTACGAATTAAGCAACTGTGAAGGATTCCGGTTATAATGAAAAACTTCCAATAAAATAAACGTTAAACATCTCACTCAGTAACTGAACTCGAACAAGATCTTCTTGAATATTATGTATTGTTTTTTTTACGAGATACATACACAACACTTCGAACACAGTTTCGATTATAGACAACGTAAACGCTTCTGTAACTTTCTTTGACAAAAAGTGTTAAGTCAACTGTAATGTTTTAACGTGAAATAACGTTAAATAATAAAATTTGAGCTCATTTACTAAACTGCATACGATTGCACTCCATAACCTTCTTCACCACCAATAATTATACTCACTGAAATAGTCTAAAAATGGATGTTGTTTATCTTTTCAAACGCATTGAAACAGCACATATTTTTGGAATAGGACTTTTTACATAATTTCGTTCTGCTTGTTTAATAATTTTAAGAAACCGAATAAGTTCTTACCGTGAGCAACTGTTGTTGTTGTGATTACGGTTGTTGATGGTGTCGTTGGAACTGTTGGAGCTGAGGTGGTTGGGTGTGGTGTTGTGGTGGTCTCATCTGTTCAAAAAAAGAGAAACATGGGCACACGATTAAATGAATGAGGTACAAAAAATTAATGCGCGAATTTGAATAAGATATATAGTAGGTAATATGAAGCAGGCTCCAACAAACTTACACTGTACATAATTCGACCCAACACAAGGTAAATGTGTGGACTTGCGGGTTCTTAACGTCAAGGTTCAGAAGTACAAGGCTTTCAAGGAGGCTCAACACAATCGAGCACTACTGTCACAAAGATTGCAATTACAAGCTAAAAAGGTGTAATATTAACTTAGTTTTACGTCTTAGTTTAACTTAGTTTTTAACTTAGTTTAACTTAGTGTAAGTTTTACGTGTGTTTCTGTATTCAATGACACTGCCAGAGACGGACCTGTCTGGGACTCGAACAGGTGACCACCTGCTAATCAGGCAAGCCTGTTACTGATGAGGCTATGAAACCGGGACAAAAGCTTAACCGGGTTAAACATGTCACAGCTTTACTTCGCAAGCCGCCCTACAGTCTAATGCAGACCACCCAGTCGGAGTTAAGCAAAGGTAACATATTATTGCAGGAGAGCAGAAATAAACTGTTGCGTCCTATGTAAATCATTAAAATTAACAGGATACAAATTGTCAACAATAATTGCATATAATCCACAAAAGTTAGCTAATTATGCATAATGTACCCATAATAAACTTTATTATATAAACTATACATTCAGCAAAAAAGTGAATTTAGAAAAAGCTGTATTTGTCCCCTGAAGCAGTGTTTCTCAACCTGTGTTCCGCGGAACACTAGTGTTCCGCGGAGAGCCACCAGGTGTTCCGCGAACCAATTGTGAAAATTGTGACAGTTTTGAAGGCAACAGAAATGTTGTTGCTCATAAAACCAAATACAA
>JAQFZF010002203.1:0-12742 GCA_034695365.1 Enchytraeus norvegicus
AAATACTAGTAACTTTCTGAAATTGGGGGGGGGAGTGGAAAGTATCATGTTTTCCTTTACTCATAAAGAACTGAAAATGTAGTTTAGAACTAATATACAGCTTCACTGTAGTGACTGTAAAGTGGAAGATCTAGAAAATGGGGACAAACAGATTTGGTTAGCTTGAAGGACAAAAAAAAAGTTTTCGCGCTTTATTCAAGATATTGCGCTCCGAGTGAGCGACATTTTCTAAGTGATCGCTTCACTTTTGGTGTCAACAAAAAAAATTTTGTGGGGGGGTGGACCATGCGCCAAAATGTCATCTGAAATTTGGAGGGGATAAACGCCACTGGGAATAGGTGCTCTCGTGGTAATTTATATTATTTTATCATTATTACTATTAGTTCATTAATGTTAATACTGTATGTTAACAACAGATGCAGGGGACGATGATGATGCATTACTGAGTGAGGTTATGAGAGACTCTAACATGTCTAGAACTCCTCATGCTGAGTTCTATACCCCTCAAGGTTGGCTTCTCCTTATGTTATACCAATATTTGTTGCTTTCTTAGTTTAGTTTCATATCTACAGTCGCTCAGTTTGTGTTTGAAATAGTCGTAACTGTTAGAAAAATAATACATCATCAGTTTTGTGATATAAAATCAATTGTTTCATTAGTAATATCAACCATTTATTTAAATTATAATTATCGATAATTATCAATTGGCTGTGCACTTGAACTTGACTTTGTTGTTATTTGTTAAAACTTGATTTTATTCTCAATTGCTTAAATATTTGTTGTATTAACTCGTTGTTAAGTTATAGCTGTAGACAATTAATTAATAATAAATAGACATAATTCATTACTCAGTTACTGCTATGTTTTTTGTGTATTAGACTTTTTGCATTAATTAGATTTTTGATAGAACATACTCGAGAAATCATAAGAGGCCGTCCATAAAAGACGTCCGCACGGGATTGGGGGGGGGGGTGTCTACAAAAGCGGACCAAAGCGGACATGGGGGAGGGGGTTAAGAGCCGTGCGGACGTCCGCAAAAGTAATTTTTTTGGAGAGTAAAAATGGGATTTTTAAGTTTAAGAACGAGAAAAATATTATTCGCATGAGCAGGAAAAACATTTTAAGTAAAAAATTACTGCTTTTAAATGAAAATTCTCACGAAAAGTCAAATTATTTGTGTGAATTTTGGTCCGAAATGCGGACGTTCGCAAACGGGGGTAGGGGGGAGGGTCGGGCCAAAGCGGACGTGTGCGGATCAGGGGGGGAGGGGATCAAAAGTTCCGATTTTTTGTCTTTTATGGACGGCCCCTAACGATGCTCATATTTATTTCAGTACTCCACTGTTTATTAATGTTAGTGAACACTTTCTATGAATTCTTGTGTGACTAATTCATATGTTAGCAAAACAGTGTTTCTTGGGTTACGAATTGAACACATTCCTTTCAAATTCATCTATAATTTATTTTATTTGTGTAATTGTTATTTTCACTAATTTGATGATAATAAACCAAACCGGTATCTGATTATGTTTGAGTGTTGCATATTATTAGGATGAATTGAGACGTCTAATTGATATAATAATAATTATTAAGTCATTGATTTATTTACGGATTTAGTAGAATATTAGAATATTATTTAGCTGGGACCTTTAAGAATGAAGTGATATAGTTTGTGTGTATTTGGTGTGTAGTATAGCCAGAGTAATTGCTCTTTGTTTTTTATTTGCTTTCCCATTTGTTTATAATCTGTTCTAATCAACCTCAGCATGTGATATTTCAGAAGAAACTATGTTTTTATATACATGTATTTAGCACTTTACCAGCACCACTTCTGGGCTGATCTTATCATTTTATTTTTATTATTAATTACCGGTACTTTAGCAGTCGTTTTTTAAGTTAATTAATGTTTTGCTGTTAAAATAATTGCACACAGTTATACAACAATTAAACAAAGCAACAGGTAACCCAGTAAAAATGGCACCTGCTCGTATGAATGAGCTCAAGCAACCTTACTTGACGGCATCACAGTCAGGCAATAACAGGAAAGGTAAGTTGTTTACAATTTATTTTTCTCTTCAATGAAATAGTTTCTATGTAACTGTACGTTTGCACCAATAATGCGTTGTCATTGTTACCTCATTTGTATGCTTATGTGTAAAGCAGTTTTGATATATTATGAAATCAATTTATTAACTCATGCATACAGGTTGCATTTACAATCATTCATTCAGCGTAAACGATATGAATATGTTACGAATATGAAAGTACTGCGACACAAAGGACTTTTGTCAAATTTATTGTTAGAAACATATTGCATGTGCAAATCCAGTGATTTTATCAACATACGAGTTTAATGATTATATACTCATTCATACTGGCACAGTTACAAATCATTTCATGTACTTGTGTTGTACAAGTACGATAAATCACTTTTATAGGTCTATATATTTGTACTTACGGATATTTGATTCAGTGAAGGACAAAGTGGTCTAAGCCATGACTTCTGTTTATGCTAAAATTCCAGACTAACAATGACTATCAGTGGTCCTGCCACATCGCTTGTGGTCTATAGCAGACTAGGCTATTTTTTCCTTCACAGTTCAAGATCGCTTCTGCGACCTAGTTAAGAGTGTGCAGTATCAAATTTTCTGATTGATTGAAAGACAGATATTCTAATTTTGACAGTTCTAAATGTAATTGATAGTATTCCTATTGTCCAACGACCTATGTTTATCATGAAAACCTCTCTTTTGCTTGATACCATAACGTCAATTTTGCTGTGCTTGAACAGTCAATGATTGATAAATTATTATGACTATCAAAAAGTAAATTTTCTATAAACGTAATTTGATGTTATGTGCAGAGTCAAGTGTGCAGTATTCATCAGACAATCTATCAGACGATCTTGTCTCGTACACTGACGGCAGATCTGATGAGAAAGTCTTCTCTCAACAGTATCCTAATCTCTTTCCACTCGTTTCTGCTGCCAACATAGGTCGTCAATCAGAAATTAGTTCAGCAGTCAATAGAAAGGATCCTTTGTCAAGGTAAAAACTTTTTTCAGGTAATAAACTATTTGAAATCCCGTGTTGGATCCATAGCACTCGAGACCAATCAAATTTGAGACCACTCGAGATCAATCTAAGGCTGCAAGTGTTTCATAAGAGCCTACTAATACAGATATGAGGGCAATTAAAACTACCTCATAAGCCATATTATCCCAAGCTAGGGATTCTGTTAGGCTTGGTGAAGGCACTGCTGTTGTGATGGGATCAATAATTTTTAATCAATGGAGTGCTCATATGTGAGGCTTGTGAGCGTCATTGAAGTCTGTGAATAGGAATATGCACATTGGACGTGCCATTAGGAAAAACATCAAGAGAGAGTCCTGAACTAGATGCGTTTTTCTAGTAATATTTTTATCTTTTCACTTGATTTTTCGGGTGTCCTCATTTCTCAAATTAAAGCTCTTAATGTATGTTATATACTAATTCACTTTTGCATCTCTATTTTATGCGTTTATCTTTTGTTTGAAGTTACTTGACTTTACCGATAAGCTATATTAGATTGCTGACATTGTTGTTTTAGGAAGAGTTCTTCTGAGTATGAGAGTGATTTGTACTCGTCATATAATACTGTTGGAACCTTTACACCAACTCCTCAAAGTATGTGAGAATTGTGTACTAAATAAAGTTATTTGATAGTTTACACTGCTATAGGTAACCGTCAACATTCTGCAGTCTGTATACGATATTAGTATGAAAGCCTTTAGTAAAGGCTAATAACAGAACATATCACAGATTTCCTTAAATTACTGTTTTTGAGGGGGAAATTCGCCTGAAATTGGCCTGTAGCCCTACATGTTCATGGTTCAATAAAGATGTGTTCAGCCATGAAGGATAAAATAGGCGGATGGAAGAGCCTCTGTTTAGCATTGGGCTTCAGCCGCTTCACATGCAAAGTGACATATGAATAGCATGATCCTATAATAAACTTTAATAATGAACCTCTTTGTTGATGATGGTACTTTTATTTAGAAAGGAAAGGTAAAGGTGGTGTGCGTATTCATTTCCGATCCGACTGTAGTCTCGGAGTCAATCTCGATTCTGAGCGATATTGCAGTACACAGATGATACAGTCATTAATCTGACACTGAGTTCGCCAGCCCCACTCTACATGATTCAATTAATTATTGGATCATTCACTCCAGACCTGTGGTGACCATTGCAATAATGCGAAGCAGTTCCCTACTACTTACTAATTGTTTTGAATTAAACGACCTACGAAGGGAGTGAGGGCTTGGTTGGCTCGTTTTATATCAAAGTTTACTCTCTGATTGACTCAATTGGAATGAAACCCTCTGTGCAAATTGGCCGATGCACTACCTATTAGCCATGGAGATGTACCATAATATTATTATGTACGTCTCTGTGATATATTTAGCAGGTAATGTATCGCTTGATATGATTTCTTGTACTTCTCTCGCAATTGGTCATTGATATGTTTCAGAAACGGCAGTTGCAACAGTTGAGAATCTTTTAGCGAAAGATGGAAGAGTTCAGTCGAGAGCATTAAGACCTGCTGCAGTTCTAGAAACTTTGAATGTTGATGAGAGTAGATCACATCAATTACAGGAGAGTAGAGTAACAGTATTCCTGACTTCTGTCAGTGAGTTAGCTGATAGATACTGGAATGGATCCAAGTCTCTCGTCAAGTGCGATCAATTCAAACGTGAGTTTTTCACTTCTCCTGTGTACTAGTGAATTTAATTCAATCAATCAATAAACTTTTATATAGCACACTCCTTAACTTTGTCTCAGAAGCGCTTTGAACAGTGACATCTAGTGTAGCCATAATATTATGCTACAACTGATGTGGCAAATAATATACAACTATGCAATATTAGTAACAGTTTAATATCAGTTTCATCATCTGATGATGATATCAGGAACGTCTCCAACAGCACAAACAATAGTAAATGGTCTACTCAATCACAGTAAAGCAAGTCACAAGTGCTGCAAAGTATTTTATAAGGTCAACACTAGTCAAACACAGTGCATGGTATGTATCCATAAAACCGCCAATATTAAAATAAAGTTAAATATTGAAGGAGGGAGAAATGATTTGTAATAGCTTATTGCTGAAAGTAGCAATGCTGAACAAGAACGAATATGAAGTGGTAAAGCGTTTCATTTGATAGGTGCACGAAAGAAATGGATCACCGACCTGTTCTCTATAATATTATAATTTTTCGTAGTATAATTATTATTTAGTACAATGTTAATATCTGGAAAAAACTAAAAGTGTATTACATATTGGTTCTACTTCTATATTTTATTTTATTATTAGTTTGTTTATGTCATTTCTAGGTGGTATCTCCGAGTTATTGAAGACCTGGAATATGGATCAGTCTGCCTCTAAGCTGAGTGTTGAGAGTAAGGATGAGTGGGAGGTGACGGACAATATACGTGAAGAGTTGAATCACCTCCAGCAGGAGAATATAAGACTACAAGATAGACTGTTGGCTGCTGGTAACAGTAAACCTTTAAGATCTCATGCAGAGTCAGGAGGAGAGATGAATCAATCAGATGAGGCGAGGACTGGGACTGCTTATATCAGGGCTCAGAGAGATCTCGTGAGATTATACTCATTTGTTTCATAATTGTCCAGTAGAGTGTGGTGGTGTGCCATATTTATTATCGAACGTTAGTTGTTATTGTAATTCTCACTGACCCAATAACCCTACTACTGTATAATTCTAATAATTTGTTTTCTCTGTGTTTGTATTAGACAACAGTTTGTGTGCTTAAATTAATTCCCTATTACGTGAATTAATGCAAATTTATTCCATGAATACTAAAGACTTAAAAATATATGCAAGGGGAATTGTACATGTTATTACTAAGAGCAATGACCTATGTTGTGACAGCTGGAGATAATGAAATGATATATGCATTATGTTCTCTGGTGGTTTGAAACTGCTTGTGTTACATTTTCCTTGATATCTCCTTTTGATGAGGAACTGGACGCAACATCCTCATTGATTGATTGAAATCAGAACAAATTTTCACTTGATTTAATTTATATTCCATGATCTCGTACTAATTACATTAAAACATTGTTTAGGAGATAGTGAAGAGTCAGGTGAAGCAGCAAGTAGAGGTGAACGAGAGACAGGCTGAGAGGATTGCTGAGCTAGAGGCTCTCACTAGTAAACCTGCAGCTGATCCTAGAACTACTTATCATGATGGCGTGGATGTTTGTAAGTATCCACTTTATGTGTTTATGATGGGTGCTTCTCGCTTGCTTGAGACTGATGAGTCTGGCAATAAATGCAATAATAAATATATGTGAGAGATGATCATTTAAATTACTAAGTTTACTAAGTAATTAGACTTTCTCTAGTATATGCTGTTATTGGCTTATTGGTTTGTGTATAGGCCTACAATGCATGTCGGCAAGCGTGGGTACAAGCCTATATTAAGTTTATTCTTGCATGATGTTTAATTTATAAGAAGCAATTCTACATGCTCACATGTCTCTGAAATGGCCATTTGACTTGGCATTACATCTTTAATAATGTGCATTTATTATGCAAGTGTGATTGTGCCTGATTACATGTGTACTTTGTATTAACAATACAATACAATATGGGTTTACGTCAGTTTCATCATCTTCCGTCGATATCAGGGACGCTCCAACAGCACAAGCAATACTAACTGGTTCACTCAAACGCAGTTAGCAAGTCGTAAGTGCTGAAAGAGAACAGAAGTCATCATTTGTCTCTAGTGTATGGTATAGTGTTGGTCTAGTGTATGGTATATATCTATGTGTATGGATCATGAATGTCATTACCTGCAGCTAGGTCACGTGAGGAGAAGAACAAGCTGAATGAGGAGGTAGTGGTGCTGAGGCAGAAACTGAAGCAATCCATTCAACTCCAAGAAATGGCTGCAGTATTGCAAGAGAGTCAGAGGTCAGTACACTTGCTTCTGTTGCTAGTACTTGCTCGGGTTGTGCTTTGGAGAATATATGATGTAGTATTTTGCATAATATAGGCTTATATGTGTTCTTGTAATGATTTAAAGAGAATTAAGACCATGTTAACTCCTATCTTATTGTTGTAAAATTAAGACATGTATACTGCGACTTAAGTCATGCAAGTGTACTATCGACAAAAGTTATATTTATAAGCTTACCTTTGATATTCATTCTTGTTGTCATATTAACATATTAGCATTAGCTTTTTGTATTTAGACTTACATTTATTTATTTTCATTTATTTATTTATACATTATTGGAGGTTCTCACAGGTGATCGATGGTTTTAACTATAAAACGGACGTTAATCCAGGTTTATTCAACCTGTGTTTATTGTCTGCAATGCTTCAGATCTCTGGTACAAACAAACGAGCATCTGCTGAGAGAACTGAGTGAGACGAGACAGAGATACGACAGAGAGGTACAGTCATTGAGAGATAAGTGTGTGGAGCTGAAGCAAACTATCGCTAAACTGTCTGCGCCCAGTCACACCTATAGAATCAATGGAGCCATAGATGATTGATCCAGAGATACGGTCAGCACCAGGTGGAGGTGGTAATCCAATACACTATCCGGATTACAATTTGTGACCTGACCCTGTATCCGCAGCAGCCTTTCTCACAGTTTTGGAGGGCTAACCTCGGCGGTATTTCCAAAGGTGGATGGCGGCTTATGTCATGCTCAGACGGGTTGTTCAATCTTCAGGCTCAACATTAAGATATACATTATACAGGTATACTTGAGCAAACCCTGTGAGGTGGCAAGCGTTCTCGATGCCATAGTTTAAGTCCTGCGCCTTCCCAATGGGAGAATACAGGGTGTCATCCTGGGCGAGTAACAACATCATATACCTTGAGCATGTTATAGACATGTCGAAGTATTTAGAAATAAGTGAATTTATTGCTGGCTATTTCTTTTCTATGTTGGTTTTTGCTATATAGCAAATAGTATAGAGGTTTGAGCTTCATGTGCCTGGAATTCAAGTACAAGTAGTAAAGTTTGTTTGATTTGTTCTCTGATAGCTTGTCCATTATTGTATGTATTGTAATTCGATTATGACATCAATTGATTTGCATCGATATTTATATTTTCACCCAATCTATAGTCTATCTTTCGTTTTTAGACTGGACTGCCTTAAAGTCACTTTATTATCTTCATGTTTTGAAGACAAAGTGTATTGATTTTGATTTATTGACATGTACTGATATTTAATATTTCTTAATATGCTTGAATTTGTATATATTGTTGTAACAACAGTCTGTTGCCTATATTCTTTTTGAACACATCGGATGTGCCTTCGATTGAAGAAACGGACGTTAAAAATATTTTTTGTATAGTCGCACATAAATGCTCAATATTACATTCCCAGATTGAGAGAATCCATACAGGGAACTCTTTGATGCATTGGGCGAGCTCTTTACCGCTTGCAATGAGTAAATAGTGAATGTTTGAATTTGCATATTAATTCTTATTTGAACAGCAATAACATTTAATCCTCATTGATGTATTTTTTAACAGTAGTGTTGTGCATTGTTTTGTATTGCATATTGTAAAAGAAACAGAATTACTTTGTAAATGTGATGATATTTATAACATACCTTTCTGTCACTGCTGATGTATCTACTTATTTTACTCAAGAATTTGCTCTTCTTTAGTGTCAAAAGTATTGTAGGCATTAAATTACTTAGGCCTATATATTAAACATGATTCTAATTAAGTATTGTGTTAATATTGTGTTAATATTGATGAATTTGTGCATTTTATATGCTATCAGGCAGAGAACAGACGACAAAAAACAATGTTAAGCTGGCCCTATAGTTATATGAGACTTAACATTTAGATCTCTATAGTTGAGATTTTTTACAAATTTGAGACTCCTGTCATGTTGTGCCTATTAAAAGTAAACTTAATGTTTTTGTACAATATATTGAAACTGTTACATCGTTTTTCGCGCAACTTTTCCTGTCTACATCTTTTGTTATAAATTGTTATATTTTGTAGTTTATTGATTGTTGTACATATGTTGTAATAATATAATTTATCAGTTAGAATATATTGATTGTTGTAGGCGTATTTTAATAATTTATATAGAATATTGTGATAGTTGCGGATTCATCGATTATGTATTATTAATGATTTGTTATCAACAATGAGATCATAGCTTGTAAACATTTATATTTGATTATATAATTATGCAGTTTTGTACTATTTATCGTTGTCTGATTAATGTAAATCACTATTCAATTGAAACATGTTGCATTGTAAAGTAGACCTGCTATGTTAAACTTGATGATTCTATTAGATGATGTTTAGTATATTTAACCCTGTGTTAAATAGCTTACTTAAAAAGAGAAATTTTTCTGTTATGATGGATTATCTGTTTATTATGAGAGCTCTTCGCAATGGCTTTGCCATTTCTACACATAAAATGATACCTTCGTTCAAGGGCAAATTATAGTTTCTGAAATGCTTTTTCCTTAGTATCTGCGTTGGTCGACTTTACGAAGTACACACAGTTTTCGGTTTGACTATTCTTAAATGTTATGTGCTCAACAAGGGAACTTTGCTATATAATTATGATAACTTTTTAAAATTATCTTCAACACTTTGAGGTAGATGACTGTACATGTATTTTACATCGACAAACTTTCACACACTTTGATGATCTTTAATTGATTTAACTAAATTCTTTTGTCTAAGATTTTGTCAGTCAGTTGGGAATTTTCTTCCTTTTAATAACCTCAAGCTCGGGCGTGCTTGTAATATACGTATGCTAGTCGTTCATTCCAAACAGCTGATTTCTCAAGACCATCATTTTAACATTGTGTCTAGGGAATATGAGTTTTCCTCCCTGTTATTCCTCTGAAACTATCCTTGCAGATTTCTTTAGATGCCATTCGTTCATAAAGTTTAATAAATGTCAGTCTCCCATTGCATTCTCACATTTAGCAAGCATTGCCAAATTCTTGTATAGGCCTATTGGTATGCTTAATAATCATGTCATAAATGTGGCAATGATTGTAAATTCATGAACAACTATAGATTCTAAAAAAGAATGTTGATTTAACTAGGTAATTGCAATATTCAACAATATGTCCAAGAAATTGTAGAGCTAACATCGAATAAATTTATATTTGGATTTTCTTGAACTAGATGTAGAATTGATCATGTTTGAATTTTACGTGAGACGATGTAGGATGTTTTCTGTGAGTAGCCATTGTAGACGATAAGATATCATCGTCGTAATAATAGTTTCATTAAGCGTTATAGACTTTTGATTAAATAATTTGTAAAATGATATTTGTGTTATGGTTTTGACATCTTGTTTAACTGTTGCTTAGATATTTATATAATTTAGCATATACCAACTTACAAATTAAAGCATAGTGATTATTTATAACATTTCACGAGTATTTCTTATAAGCGCAATATGCCTAGGATATAGTTTCTATTGAATAGCAGAGTTGGTGGCCCACTTTCCTTGTATGCAGAAGGCCGCTGGTTCGATACCCAGCAGGATCCGCCATTAACTTAAATGATTAAACTGACGCTAGACCATTAAACTCTTAAAATAACTCCATTGAAGGTTCTCCATATTCCTCACTTAACAAGCCGGTATCGGGCTGTTTTAGCAGATTATGGGCCTAGATGTTGTAATCGAGAAGAGTAAATAGAGCAGCTTGTTGAGGCCACACCTCGGAGTGCTTGATTTATAGGGCGCATCTAGAAAGTGGTTGTGTCCAATATAGACGTAGAATAAAGTGGAGTGGGCACCGTGGGTCATTATCATCCAGCAAGCTGCTGAAAGCTGCTATAAATAGAAATAGTTTCATTGGACTGATGCCTACATCATCACATCCTTCCAGTATCGGTTACATCTTGTACTCGCCTTTAGTCCGTCTTCCTTTCATTTTGCTTAATACTCTGTTCTATTTCTTACTTTCCGGTCACTGAAAGTGCTAACGGGTGATGAAACTGACGTTAAACTTGGCTTTAGCTTCTTATCCACCGCTCTTGTTTCCCCTAAGCATAGGCCTGTATAGTCCAGCCGTGCGCCGGCCGTGTAGTTCACTAATTTGCAACTGTAGGGCCAAGCCTATGCCTATTTCATGCGTATGAGACTAGTCACTAGTCCAATAATAGTAGGCCTTCCTAAACCAAAGATAAATTTGATTTGAAGAACAACTCTATATATGAAAATACTTTGTAAATTAGAAGTTGCAATGCAGTAAAGATATATGAAGAGATTGTTCTTCCAATGAAGCAGCTAGCCCTAGGCTAGTTTTGATATAGGCTTAATCGAAGATGAGCTCAAGATAAATAAGTGTAAAATCTTATACCTCTACCATATTGTGCATTTGCTAATTAGTTAATAGGGTTGTTAATATATTACCTACGTCCACTTACTTTAATTACTCCTCTCATTATCTTCTATAATACCATTCGAGTCGTTACTGAAAACAGCGGTCTAGATAGGCTATTAATTTTTTTAATTGGCAAAATTTAGCGACAAAATAAGTAAATAGGAGAAGACAGGACCAGTGACGTTTCTGGAGGGTGGCCCGGGGTGGCCATGGCCAAGCCAAATGAAGGGCTGGCCACCCCAATGGCCACCATAAAAATGAAAATGGTTTCCATGTTTACAATGTATGCAAACATCTAAAATGTAACATTGTCCCCCCCCCCAAATTTTACTTTACCCATCTGCCTACCCTATTCTGCATAAGCCAAAATCGCCCCTGGACAGGACCGAGAGGATCTAAATGCACCATGCAGTTGCATCGCCCTTAATTCGGAAATGAAAATTTAAAAAATACATAATTTTCTTTTTAGGGAATTTTGGCCTCTGAAAAAATGTTTTGGGTGGCACTATAAACTTATTGGGGGGACACCATGTTTACCGCACTCGGTGACGCCAACCCTAGTGACGCTTCTGCTTATAAATAAACTTAGCCTACTTGGTCATGGCTCAGTTTGGTATAAACTATTTGGAAGTCTATTTAACCATAATTCGTCTAATGCGTATGCTAATGCTCACATCTTGTAATAATAACAATTTAATCTGCTTGATACAGATTTAAACATAAATCTTATTAAGCATCATCGACATAGGACTACAACTCTCTTTAGTAGCCTATTTCTTATAGTTTTCCTCTGTCTTCACCTTCGCCTTGTTCTTCTCACTTTGCTCCATTCAAACGTACAATTTCTTCGTAGGTCCTTTCGATATCCTTGACATCGCCCTCCGGCAAGAGAACGGACGGCAAATCCTTGTTTTTTCCTACGTAGGTGTATACTGCTCACTTGGTCTATGTTATTTCTTTATATCTGATGGAATGCAAGGAAATTTGAGATTAGAGAGCCTACTATACGCTACTTTTGTAGTAGAGAGCCTACTATACGCTACTTTTGTATCAGAGAGCCTACTATACGCTACTTTTGTATCAGAGAGCCTACTATACGCTACTTTTGTATCAGGGGGCCAACTATACGCTACTTTGTATCAGAGAGCCTGCTATACGCTATTTTTGTATCAGGGAGCCTACTATACGCTAATTTTGTATTAGAGAGCCTACTATACGTTACTTCTGTATCAAAGAGCCTACTGTACGCTACTTTTGTAGTAGAGAGCCTACTATACGCTGCTTTACTTTTGTATCAGAGAGCCTACTATACGCTACTTTTGTAGTAGAGAGCCTACTA
>JAQFZF010002204.1:0-12742 GCA_034695365.1 Enchytraeus norvegicus
GTCTGATGTGTTCCGTGCATGCAGTGAAATTGTAGCAAATGAAATAAATACATAAGAGAGAGAGAGAGAGAGAGAAGAGAGAGAGAGAGAGAGAGAAAGGGAGGGAGAGGGAGAGAGAATGAGACATAGATAGAGAGAGAGAGTTCAAACCTTGCCGTACAGTATAGCACACTCAGCGTACAGTTCTGTGCTTTGAATCTTACCCAGTAACAGTTGCACCCTGTACAGGCTGGACCTCTGTAGGAACGCTGATAACTTCTTCCTGTAACATCACAACAAATCATAACAGCGATGAATGTCAGGGACGTCTCAAGCTGAATATGTAGCAGCTCCACCCTGTACAGGCTGTACCAACCCTCCTCTCCCCTAATGTATGTTTAAAAAAAACTTTTTTGTTTTGTTTTCTTCTCTCCTTTACCCACCTTTCCTGTCCTCTCCTCTTCCCTCCCCTAATGTATGTTTTTAAAAATAAATTTTCTTTTTGTTTTAGATTTCTCCTCTCCTTTTCCCACCTTTCCTGTCCGGTCCTCTCCCCTCCCCTAATGTATGTTTTTAAAATAAATTTTCATTTTATTTAGATTTACTTTTTTTGTTTTAGATTTCTCCTCTCCTTTCCCCACCTTTCCTGTCCTCTCCTCTCCCCTTCTAAATGTATGTGGTTTTTTTTATCTTCTTTTTGTTTTAGATTTCTTCTCTCCTTCCCCACCTTTCCTGTCCTGTCCTCTCCCCTCCCCTAATGTATGTTTTTTTAAAATAAATTTTCTTTTTTGTTTTCGTTTCCTCCTCCCCTTTCCCCACCTTTCCTGTCCTGTCTTCTCCCCTCCCCTAATGTAAGTTTTAAAATAAATTTTCTTTTTTGTTTTAGATTTCTCCTCTCCTTTCCCCACCTTTCCTGTCCTGTCCTCTCCCCTTCCCTAATGTATGTGTTTAACTAAATTTTCTCCTCTGCTTTCCCCATCTTTCCTGTCCTCTGCTCTCCCCTCCCCTAATGTATGTTTTAAAAATAAATGGTTTAGTTTCTCCTCCCCCCCAACAACTCTCCTCTCCCAAAATGTATGTGTTTTTATTATAAATTTATTTCTTGGTTTAGTTATATCCTCTTCTCTCCCCTCCCTTCAATCTAACATTCCTATTCTTCGTCATCCTCTGACACGTTTTCCTCCCATTCTTCGCACTATTAAGAACTTGTTCCTTCATGAAGAACTTGTCTGCTCTTTTTGGTAATCTGGTTGTGCCCAGATCTCTTCAAAGACATATGGTCAGTGATCCTTCGCTGTGTCAGGTCCAAGTGCATGGAACACCTTACTATATCATCTCCAGACTGAACATTCTTTCTCTCTTTTCAAGTCTAAGTTGAAAACTCACTTATTTAATCCATACTATAACTGTCTATGTAAAGCGCTGTGTTATGCTTCTGCATGCTGCAGCCCTGTATAGGTGGTCTACTATTATTATTATTCTTATTATTATTATTTTCTCAACAAGAGAAACAAAAGCAATAAAGTAGAAATGTCACCTGGCCTCTAGTAGAGCACCCTTCCCAGTCTCTCCGCCCTCCTTCATCAGCTTCAGCACCTGATCCAGGTACAGCACTGCTAGGTGTGTGTGAAACTTCTCCTTCTACAATCAATCAATCAATCAATCAGTCAATAAACCAACCAACCGACCGACCGACCGACCGACCGACCAACCCACCAACCAACTAACCAACCAACCAACCAACCAACCAACCAACCAACCAACCAACCAATCAATCAATCCTCATCTTGATCACATGATTAAGATAGAGAACAGCTAGGCGTGTGTGAAACTTCTTCTTTTATACAATGAATGAATGAATGCGTGAATGAATGAATATATCAATCAATCAATCAAAAGTCAATCAATAAATCAATCGAGCAATCAATCTGTCAGTCTTTATATATAAAAGTAAATCAAAGCAACCACCAATCAAAAATCAGTAGACCATGCTGAAAAAAAGAACCTGATGGTTTCTCTGCATGACGAGATGCTCTAACAATCAATCAATATATCAAAGAGGTACCTGCAGGTTTCGCTGAATGACGAGATGCTCTAGGTAGATGATGACAGCCTGCTCATAGCGTCCTACTAGATAGTCCACAATGACATCAGGGTCTGTCAGAGACGTGGAGGGGCCTTGTCTCTCGGGGGTGGGACATTGTTTCTCAGGGGAGGGGGTGGCGGCAGGGCCCCCGCCCTGGGGGCTGCTTCCCCCAGTCCATCGGTCAGTGAATATCTGAAAATTGGAGAATTCTGATTAAATTATGAATAAATTTATTTTTTAGTATTTGTGTATTCAACAGATGACAGGATGCATCTGTTTACAAAGTTTGCCTTTTCTTAGTTTCTGTTTTATTTTATTTTCACTTTTTTTATCCTCTCCATGATTCATCGTACCTTTGCAAATTGAAGTTTTCGCTTGAGTTAAATAATGTGCACAATTAGTTACAATGATTTATGGATGGTGTTATGCAAAAGTGCACCAACTGCCAAATCAAATGTTTCTTTAAAAATTACTTAAGAATCATAAAGTGAATGCATGAAATTTTTAACAATGTTAAAGAGTACTATTAGAGCTTGCTACTGGACAAAAATATTTCTCATAATAAAATAATAACCACGAAATATTGTTGAAATAAACACCGTTTTTATATTTCTGATGTGACTTGGTCCGCTTTTGCATGACACCAATACATCATCCATATTATACATGTACATGTTTATTATTACAAATCGGAAGCAACGCAAAAATCATGCACAGATCAACCTACAAAAAAAAAAAAAAAGGTAATGTATACTTAAGAAATATTAATGAAATGTTGTACTGTATGTTGTGCTCCTAGGTCTGTTGTGTTACACAGACAGTTTAAAGTTTATCTCAGACTGAGGATTATAGTTTAGAAGAGATCTAGATAACAATTTATGAGTGAATAGTGGGATGGGTTTTAAACAAGCATCTGATGCTTCCTCACCCAGTAGTGTTATGTTATGTATGTTACAAATAAATCACAATATTGTACATGACTTAACCAGATTGACAAAAATTTTAGTAAATGTTTCTATTGACGTTCCTGACATCATCTCTGGACGAGGAAACGGACGTGAAACCATTATCGTTTTTTAATGTCCTGCGTGGTAAATAACCTTAGCTTCATAAACTTTTTTTCGTTTCAGAAAGTCACAACAACTTGCCTCCGCAAGTCTGGAATTTGCCTAATTTGTCTGTTCTGATTTGTGCCACAGTCGATGTCATGCAATATCGGCTGTGGTACATGACAAGAAAGACTACTCTACTACTCTATCCTGTATTGTTAAACGCACTTCTGAGAGTTAATTGGCTGAGCCAGTACATCAGTTAATTGTTCGATTCAGGTTCCATTGGATCACCGTACGAATCCCACGGCTCACCCGTCAGTGATGTAGCCTGTCGGTCGCGAAACTGACGTTAAATTTGGCTCTATCCACAGAGTGCTCTATATAAATCTCTGTTGCCTGTTTGATTGATTGATTGAGTGATTTACCTTGACTCCCATGACTTGATCACTGGACATTACCCAGTCAGCATATTTCCATACCAGCTCAACCTCCTGCAGTCTACAATACAAAACAATACAATACAATACAATATTAATTTAACGTCCGTTTCATCATCTGACGACGAAATCAGGGTCGTCGCCTAAGACAAAACAAGCAATTTCAACTGGTCCACTCAAAAGCAATTCACAAGTGCTGAAAGAGTACAGGCGTCAACCAGGTCAAACACGGTTCATGTCAATCTATTGACTGTAGAATCAGCTAAGGTTTCCTAATAATTCACGAATAATACCTAATCTATGCTATATGAAATGTATACTGTGTTGGATCCGCGAAACTTGAGAATAGACCAACCGACAATTGCACGTGTTTCATGAGAAGTCGACTAACGCAAATACGACTGTGAAGAGCAGAGTGGTCTGGGCCATGGTTTCTGCGTACTAGATCGATTGAACATTTCGTGTGACCATGCTGAGTTCTTATAACTCTATGTTTGTGACGCTACTATTCTTATCTTGAACTGATATATTTTGTTAAATGTCTGATGAAATAAACTTTAAAAAAAATAATTTAAAAAAATCCAGATTTGCCACCTCGTGTGTGTTTATGATAGGCTAGACTACTTTTCTCCCTCACTGTTCAAAAAGCGCCTCTGAGATACCTAGTATATAGAAGCGTTATAAAATGTCCTGTTGTATTGTATTTATTTAAATTTTCATTTCAATAATAAACATTTGTCTATTGTTTTATGTGTAATATTTCAGTAGTGTACCGCATGGAGATGCCTTGGCATGATATACTCAAGGAATAAATAAATTAAGCAGGTGGCGATCTTCTTATTCTTTCAGGTGTCCTAATTGTTTCCAGCTTTGACGGTCATGGTTTTTCAAATATCTCTCGCAAATCTAATCATTTCTACTTCCTAACGTTCATCCATTCATTTAGATTTTATGCGTAATATTTCAGTAGTGTACCGAGTGAAGATGATATACTCCATAAATAAATAATTAAAGCTCATGGCGGTAGTCTAGTGGTTAGAGTGGTGTGCTCAAGCGTAAGACATGGGTTCAAACCCAGGTCAGACTACAACAATAATAGAACACAATGGTACTGGTTAATTCTTGCTGCATTGTGCGCTATTTACCGCAAAGATACCATTAGATTAACCTTTTGGACGGAAGACAACAAAAAAAAAAAACAGGAATCAAGAAAGGAAATCCTGTAAACACATGCGGCTGACATGTGTGGAAATAGAAGAAGATTATAAAATAATAAGCAAGAGACTGACCTGGTTAGAAAGTTGACAATAAGGTGAAGGCCTGGGAATGTGTCATCTTTGAGGTCTCCTGAATAGATCCTTGAAACATATAAATCAATCAATCAAGCAATCCGTTAAATACAGGTCTCAAGCAGCTCCGCCGCCTCGCAGAGTGTTTCCCACAGGCCGTTTGGTGTGAGTGTTGTTTGAGTTTGTTTGCATTGAAATAGGTGTATTGTGTCGTGTGGTAGAAATGAGAGTGGGCATAGAGGTGAAGGGTGTGTGATTAGGCTTATCTTGTGTTTGTAAGCCATTAGGAAAGGTGATTTGTCTGTTCTGAGTTGTGCTGGAGCCGTCTTTGGTATGTAGTGAGAATATAGCGTAGACTATTTCATTATCAGATATTTTTTGTGACCCTTTTCTATGCGAGCTTAATTTGTTTGTCAGGCTCCTTTTTAATCACTTTGCAGTACTATTTCTTATTTCTATTTATTTTACTATTTATTTATGAGTCCTATTTGTTAGGAGTTAGGCTCTTAGGCTTACTAGGCTGTAGAGGCAGGCGAGTATTGGGGACGACCCAGACCCTGGCTCACAGCCTTGAGTTGATGTCTACATTGTGGTAGTTTAACTCGTAAAACTTTAGAAAAAACTAAACCTTATGTTGCAAAGATATTTAATTAAAGTGGTGTCATAACGTTGCATTTTAATTATTGCATTTATCCCTTAACATCAGATTCTCTTAAGTGAATATGGAGTTTGGTTTTCAGTACTAATGCCAATGGTATTACCAGTAGCTCCTGGAGCTCTCCCAGTTGGATAGCCTAGTCTGCAACAGACTTGCTTAATAAGTAGGAGTTCACAAGTTCGTGTCCCAGCCGGGTCCATCTCTGACAGTCTCCTTGTGAGAGTGATATGGAAACACGTGTACGTCAAATTGAGTTACTTATTTTGTATTAAAGTTGGTAAAAAATTAGAGCAAGTATGTCCGAGCTTGATTGATTGGGGTTCGGCGCATTGGTAGAATGTTCACTGTTTGCCTAAGAAGCCAGTGACCAAGAGTTGAATCCCAGGTCAATCAATTGACGGTGGCGATAGTCAAGTGGTTCGTGTTGTGCGCTCAGGCGTACAATGATTGAAGAGTCGTGGGTTTAAAACCCAAGTCAGACTACAGAAAAATAATAACGCCACCGGGACTAGTTAATGATAATCGATTAATCATGTACCAGCGCTTGCTGCATGGTGCGCTCTTTAAGAAATGGTACGATTAACTAGTGGGACGGCAGACTACAACAAAAAAATAGAAACTAAGAAAGGAGACCCTCTAAACACGTGCGGTTGACATGTGTGGAATAAAAGAAGATTAAAAATTTTTAAAAATCAACAATAGAAAACCCCAGGGAGTCTGGAAGGTTTATCAACTACCTGTACTAGCTGTATTATCAAACTATCTTCAGCTAAGCTACGATTAATCATAGAGTGGCAAAATAATAATCATAAACTCAAAAACAGCAACTTAGAAAGGAAACTAGCATACCTGTGCAGAATGTTCTGTCATGTGTGAAAAATGTGAAACTACTAAATGATTATAAATTAAGATACAGTACAATTCAATATGATTTAACTTCCGTTTCATCATCTTACAACAATATCAGGGACGTCTCTAGCAGCACAAGCACAATATTTACTGGTCCACCCAAACCCAGCTAGCAGGCCACAACCAGTGCTGAAAGAGAACAGGGGTCAACACTGATCAAACACGGTGTAAGTCCATCTGTTCACAAACCAACAATAATAAAATAAAAATATCTCAGGAGGATAAAAAAGAATTTATTATTTATTAATTAAAAATAATAATTACAAATTTTTGAACTGACCTGAGATGGGACTTGATGTGAAATATTTAATCATGAGCGGTCGTATGGGTACAATCCTCCACATGACAAAAACACATGTGTTGAGTCCTATCAAACATGCTACCACCTTTTCACCTGATGTGCGAGAATTCCACCACACGTTCATCTGTCACATAAAAATAAATGTGTTGAGTCCTATCAAACACGCTGCCACCTTTTCACCTGCTGTAAGGAAATTCCACAACACATTCATCTGTCACATAAAAACCCGTATGTTCACAGTAATAAATGTTCAACTGTCAAATAAAAACACGTAAGACTTACAACAACACACGTTCATCTGTCACAAACCAAATGTGTTCACATTAATAAATGTTTATCTGTCAAAAACAATAACGTAAGTTCAAAACAGCTCATTTTTATCTGTCACAAAGCACATGTGTTCCATTAATAAACGTTCATCTGTCAAATAAAAGCATGTAAGTTCACAACACACGTTCAATCATTCATCTGTCAAAAAACACATGTGTTCACATTAAAAAATGTTCATATCTAACATAACAACACAAGAACATATGTAATCACATTTCTAAATGTTCAATGGTTCATAGTTCTGTCACATAATAATACATCACAGATTCACGTTATCAGACAAAACACATCAGAATAAGAAATATTAATAAAAATACATAAGATGTTAAAACAAGCGACAAATTATTGTTGAAAGGAAATATATTAATGTTAAAAATAAGTTCACAATTCACTCATAAGTCAGCATTGACTAAAGAAAACTTTTACTTGGTCACAAACAAAATTGTCACATATTACTGGGTAATTGAAAAAAATTGTTTTTGCGAACACTACAATTTAAAGATAAGAAACTAAATTTATTAATAGCTAAAATTTAAATAAAATATTCAATTTAATTAAATTTAATACTCTAAGCAATGTCCCTGATATTGCCATCGGGCGAGGAACCGGACCCTGAATCATCATTGACTGATGCTAACCTGTTGTCTGAACAGCCCGGCTTTCTGATAGAAGTCGGCCCAGTGCCGTTCCACGGTGTTGTTGTTGCTCCACTGGTGCTGGTGCAGCGAGCGCCGCACGGCACGGCGCATCGACTCATACTGCCACACAGCGGCACCGGCAAAACTGGCACCGCCTACCTGAACAGTGCCAGTGAAAATAACTAGTTTACACGATTGCATTATAAGTATTGGCAATGCTATATGTTCACTGTTTAACATCCAAGAGCAATAAAGTGCAAGCATGACAAAATCCACAGCAGTCCCAAAAAACTTTGACATCCCTGATGTCATCGTCAGAAGATGAAACGGACATTAATTTTGCATTGATTGATTTGAGCACATCCTGGTTGGTTGGCTGAATCGGCAGCACACTTCCTTGAGAAGTAGGAAGGTACGATTCAATTCCCAGCCGGGTCCATCTCTGACAGTATCCTTAAGGTACACACGTTAAACTTAGCTTTACAGCTTTAAATTTAAATTCTCTACAATCTGAATTTATCGGAAGATACATTTATATTATATTGCAAACTAGCATGTTGTTAAATCACCTTGGTTAAAACTTCTAAACTCTCTCTATCTCTCTAGTGCGTTGCCAAATGGCAGGTCCAAGGTACATATTCTGAAACACCGTCTGCTATCACGCTCACTAATGAGCACTCCATTGGTTAATCAAATTCATGCCATCAAAAAGGCCTTTAGAATCTTTAGGCCTGACGCCTACATCATCTAAATGTAAACATTTTTGGTAATCCTGGTAACGGCAGTCCCAAATTCCAATTCACTTACGATTTTCTTGAAATTTACACCAAAAGAGTAGAATAACCTTACAATTAAGTGTACCAAATTTCAGAATTCTATCACTTATACTTTTTGGTATATATATAGAAAACTGACGTAAAATAATGGACATTTTGCTGGGATTAGGGTTCGTTTTTAGGCTAATTTAGGGTTTGTGAAGGGTTTGGGGTGGTGTTAGGCCTATTCTAAGCCTAACCTCAATCCCTACCCTAGCCATAAAATAATATTTTTCATCAAAAATCATAACCCTAGCACTACGCCTAAAATCATAATGATAATTTGCGACTGCCATTACCAGGATTACCCCATTTTCTTGTGAAGAAAACTACCTTAATAATATTAAAAAAGGGCTAAATGACAGTGCTTGAATTATTAGACCCCCCCTTCCAATGATCTTCCGCATTATAAAATTGTTTACTCAACAAATGCAACGTCTCCACTGGCTTGTGAGATGCATCATAGAGGTTCAGCTGTTGGATTAAATTTAAGTCAATTTGCAATGATTGATTGATTGATTTCATTAAAAGACCTACCATTTAGCAGTGCACTAGAGAGATAGAGAGAGTTTAGATGTTTAAGCCAAGGCAACTTAACAAAGTGCTGGTTTAATATAATAAATTTATTTTTGGAAAAATGTCATTTCCAAGGATGTCATTTGGACAAAGGGACGTCCCTAACATCACTTCGGGTGAGGAACTGGACGTTAAATCCTCACTGTATTATATTGTATTATTTGTATCACAGACACACACACCAGGCAAGTGAAGGCTAGAGGTCGCGCGAGGTCACGGAACCTTCCATGCCCAGCCTCTAACTCCTCCACGGGAACTAGGCTCCGCCTCTGAGCAGATCTACCGGCCTCCGTGCCTTTAGCTCTCAACCCTCGACATACCCTGGAGGTGTGGTTAATGGTTGAAGGCGGGCGAGAGAGAAGAAAACTTCGAGCATGGGAAAGCCGAGATACGTAGGATCTCAACGTGATAGAGCAACAGGCCTCCATCTGTAATATTAATTAACAACATTTTCATAAATTAAGGTTCGACCCTGATATAGGTGACGATCAAGAAGTTAAACCATTATTTTTATGATTTGATTACCAAGTCCGGACATAGTTCCAAATCTGAATCCAAATTTATAACATCCTGGAACTGGCGTTTAATTGTAGAGTAGACCTACTTGCACCACTTATGTTTTCACAGGTCAGCTAAATAAAATAAAAGGATGGCTTGATAGCACCTTGACCGTCAGAATTTCAGAAATGATAATCGGTAGCAGATCTGTGAGCAGGGGCGGATTTAGGTGGGGGCGGGCATGGCCCCCATCGACCTGACGGGGGGCCTGCTCCCCCCCCCTCCCCATTCGATTAGCCTCGATTTGACCTGGTCCCTTCGAAAAAAGCATTTTGGCTCTGGTAAAGAGACTTGCCCGTGACAATTCAATTATACCATCAAATGTAGCCAAACTCACAAATTACACAAACAAATGTACACTGAAGACACCAGACACCATTGTGGCTGCTTGCAGATCCAAATCATAAATTTCTACACATGGCTTTAACCAAAACATCCTTGTTTATCAGCCTGACATCATCTTAAGATGAGCAAATGAATTACAATTATACCTATTTCTTAACATTTACGCAGATATTGTAGAATAAATTAGGGTTAAGGTTGTGTTTAGGGTTGGAGTGGGGGTTAGGCCAACCCTACCCCAAAACCATACCAGACCCTAACAAAACAAGTAGGAAAAAATGTAACACAATCTAAATATGACGTCTCTTTACCAGAGCCATTTTAAGTGCATTAAGAAATTTAAAGAAAAATAAATAAATCTTATGCAATATTTAACACCTGTGGTCAATTTCTAATTACATAATGACAAAAATATAAAATAATGACATAAATTTATTATTTTATAAAAGTAAACAAATGAATAAACATTAGTCTCGACTCGTGGTTTTCTGATTGATCAATCTCGACTGGTGAATTTGTCTGATTGGCTTGCACATTAGCTGTATGTAACATTCTTAAAAGGTTGGTGATGACATTAAAAGTAGCGATGTAATTTTCTTCCATAATTTTATCATTATTTCCAAATCTCAAGCAATATCAAAGAAACAGAATAATTAAGTTAAATAAATCGTCGGATCCACTTTAAAGAAAATACTGCTCTTATATAGAGAGCTCATTTACAATCAAAATGAAGCAAGGTAAACTAATTTTAATTTTATTATTTAATGACAAACTTTACGCTTAATTGCATTAGTAGGCCTATAATAATTTTGTGGCCGGACATAATAATAATTGACAATCATCAGGTTGCTATGGAGGGGGAGAAACCTTCTTAAAATACGCGAGCGCAGCGGGTTGGATTTATTTTTCGACCCTCCATTAGAACATTTGCAACTACCACACTGTATATTATTTGTTATAATTATTAATTATTCATATGATTTCATTAAGTTGTGCAACAGTGGGATAATGAGTTCCTTTCTCCACTTTAATGTACTCGATTGTGTCAAGGATGCACTTCTAAAATGAAAGAAGAAAGTAAAGGTGTGTTCATGTTTACATTGTGGTTCTCAGGTAACAAATTATTGTAAACAATACACTGACAGGTTTATTTAGCGAATGCTATCAAATTCTACCGAAAGAATTTGTCATTAATGCGCAATATCGTGAATCTGATGGCATAAAATATTGAGCAAATATAGCACTCTATTATACCAAAATTTATGTTACATAGTGTTTAAGCACAAAAAGTAGTAAATTTTTCATCATCCCAAATTACACTCATTCAATCAATAAGTGTATAAAACGCCCGCAGAAGTAAGTGGGGTTTTCTCCATTTTTCTGCCACGGTGCTACCGTGACCCTTTCTAATCCTAATAATTTTAAACATTTGTTACTTAATCAGATTGCTCAACAGACTTCTATCAAATCATACCTAATTTTTCTGTCACTTAGAGTTGTTAGTCCAGTGTAGTTCACACGATTTTCATAACTGTAATTTTTGCAAACGGTTATCAGCCTCATTAACCCTAGCCTATTTACTTTGTCAATATAATTTTTAGGTATGGACACCAAGCCTGAACATTATTACTATTTTAGTTTTTATACTTTTAAGTCACTATCACTTATTTTAGTATTTAACTGTCTGTCACACAATTTTATGTCTTTTACGACGAATAAAGATCTACATTATACAAATTAATATTAAGCCAATATAAACTTAGTAGTGGAATCGGATGTTAACACATGTTTAGTCTATTATTTATGAATAGATAAATTGTTAAATTTGTTAGATTATGCTATTTCAGATTTAATAGTATATCTGCTTCCACTTAATAAAAAATTGTCACATTTATCAAACATCGCCATGGCAACGGATTCACTTCGGAGTCACTCTCAATGTTGCAATCACCCATACCCACCAGACAGCGCACAGCGCTACCCTGTCCCTGACGACAAAATCTTGTGGGATATCCCGTATCCCGACTACCATCCCACCACCTACACCTGCAACATAATCCACAGACAGCCTTGGGCCGACAAGGAGGTAACAGATGGTTTCCAGTGGAATCAAATAGATGGTAACATAGACAGAACAAGCTTCTGCGGTCCATACGAGATAATCGACAGAATTCCTAGGAATCTGGTTGGTCGAACGGGTATCGATGGACGTGGACTGTTAGGCAGATTGGGGTCCAAATCATGCGGAGGACCCGATTGTTACGCACTGGAAAAGACATAGGTGTGAAATTGTGAACGATCCGATGACGAATAAGAGGATATTACAGTTTGTGGCAATACGAAGGAAGGTATGTTTGTTTGTGTATCTGTTTGTATGTCTGTTTGTATGTCTGTTTGTATGTCTGTTTGTATATCTCTTTGTACGTCTCTTTGTATGTCAGCTTGTATGTCTGTAGGCCTAAGTTTCCATGTTGCACTGGCTCAGTGCTGAGCATTAGACCATGAAGAGGCTGGTTGGTCTAATGGCAGCACTTCGGCCTCCTAATCATGAGGTTGTGGGTTCAAGGCCCAGTGAAGACCTTGAGTGTTAAGCTGCTTAAGTTGTAAGATGTTTACAATAACTCTTTATTACTATTGTAGAATTAATTACTGTACATTTACCAAAACAGGTTCCGAGATGGTTACTGCAACTAGCTAGCCGAATTAGGAAATGAATCCCGGTTATCTCGCCCTCTGACCGAGAACAGTGGCATGCAGGGCCTACGATCCCCC
>JAQFZF010002205.1:0-12742 GCA_034695365.1 Enchytraeus norvegicus
AGCAGCGTGGATCAACAATCCGTTAAGTCGGATGTCGAAGTTATCCTCGGTCCAAACACTCAGTCGACATCAACGATGTCGGGTTCCTCGGTTGATCATCTATATCCATCGCAAGGAGTCATTCGCGAGATCCATGATTTAGGTCGGCAGACCTTTCCAACGATCCAACATGATTCTAGAATAATCCCTCATTCGTTTTCTATGGATGATGGCGCCCCTCCAAATGACATTGACCGAAACATACGATGGTCACATGTCGCTGAAGACGGTCGATGCGACACAAACACAGCGAATCCATGATCAAACATCACAATAATGATGCACTATGTTTCGCGTAACCTTCATTATAAATGTATACATCACTTTCATATGCACGCACTGTGTTAAACTAGGAACGGTGAAATGTAGGGACAATGGTTATATTGATTAGTCACTTTTGATGAGAGGTTTGTAATACCGCGTTCAGTAGAGGCATTCCACAAAGATTCGAAATCCACAGGAAACCATGATCGCCACCATTTCAACGGGATAGTATAAATAGAAAGAGACTGAGAGAAAAGAGGATAGAGAGAGATAGGGCGATTGTGAATACTGCAATCTAATAATTCGAAAGAACACCCTTGTACAACACATTCATTTTCAATCAATCAACTCGAATTTAACGACCGTTTCATCATCTGACGACGACATCAGTGACGAAATATGATAGGGCTGTATTCAAAAATTGTCATAAATAGTTTTACAATTACAAATTACTAATTGCAGTGCCGAATATTGTGTGACAATACAAACAATACAAGTTCTTTTGATGAGAACCTCCCATCTCTTAATTATCTCGCATAAAAATATCAGAACAACAACTAAGAAAGGAAACCTTGTAAACACGTGCGACTGACATGCATGTGGACAAAAGAAGATAAAATAATGAGACTGTGTGTAGAGATTTTTGCCTTGGACCAATCAGGAAATTAGATTTGCATTACTATTGTTTTAAGATTAATTGTATACTTGCATCAGAGTTTCATAAGAATACAGGATGCAATTTTAATAGCAGTGATGTTATTTTGTAGTGATTTACGCAGTTGGGACGTCACTGACATCATTCCTGGATGTAAAAACGGACGTTAAACTTTTATTACAATAATTTATACTCACAAACACTTCTCCCTTACACAGGATCTCAACTCGAATGTATTCAGGATTTAAATCAGCAGCCGTGACGTCATCGATATCCTGCGCAATAGAACAGGAGGCTACAGTAACGTTAAACTGAATTCGTAATAAACATAATACAACGAGACGAGATGAGAGATTTCGCTAGAATTCTATTATCGGCTTTAATGTTCTCAAGATCAACTTTAGAATGCAAGTGATAAATATGATGGGAAGTTAGAGGATGAGTTAGGTCTAAATGATTGGAGGTGTTATTTACCAAGGATCTGCTAATAGGAAGTGCACTGATAGGGAGTTGTAAATAGAACGTTCTCGGTTGAAAATCCGGATAAACCGATCGGAGTGAGACATAGATAGAGAGTCCCTGATTCCTGATATCGTCGTCAGATGATGAAACCGACGTTAAACCCAATTTGAAACAGTAGTAGGCCTATCTAGTAGCAATGCATCGTTAGGTCTTGTTATCCTAATCTTGAAGCAAATAATGTGCTACAATGCATGCTCTCATAGTCTAGTATCTACTTGCCCTTATTTTAATTCTTAGTCACCGTATGTGTTCGTTAGGGCTCACTTGTACAATATCGCATTCACTCATCAGAATTCATCAGGTAATGAAATGACATTAGAGACAATGACAGAAGATCCTAGGCCTACATTAAGGCTACAGCCGAAGTTAACGACAGCTTCATCTCTCGAAAGGGATACCAGTGACGGGCGAGCCTCGGATTCGAACCCCGCACCTGATCCCTAGTCGGAAACCGTAGCCGATGTAGCTACTGGCTCCTGCCTACATTAAGCCTGCATTTTCACATGTAGGCTTAGAACCCTAGGTGTAGAACCTTATCACAGACAGTCGGACCTACCAGGCTACCAGGAGCAGTCAGGTCGTAACACTACCCTTGATGGCTGCATTTGCAAATTACCTTCTAACTGCTTTGTTTTCTGTCAAAATCATAAAATCTTCTAACCTCTTCCTACTATTTCGTCCCTTTCATTTCCATTAAACAGAGGTCTCGGTTCCGAGGCACTTGATATAGGGCTAGAATCAAATGGACAAATGAGCAAAATGAGAGCAATGTCACAAACTAAACCACTGGTAGGCCTATATTTGTCCTATACAAACCTTGTATTTGTAAGCAGCATCGAGATCATCGGCGATGGTCCTGACATACTGGGCCCGGCCCAACAGTTCTGCTCTCAATTTTTCCCTCACTCCCTCTTCCTTCTCCTTCTGTCTCTCAACTCGTCCAACGCCTGAAACACCAAAAACCATGCAACAGCTGAAGCCCTCATTTCTTCCAAATTGGGTTGAAAATTGATTTGTTTCCTCCTTGAACGTTTTTAGTTTTTAAAACAACTCAGGGCGAGATAGAGAATTTGTTTATACATTTTAGATCTAGCTTGTGGATATTTAAACATCTTGAAATCTGTGGTATCGAATTGTCAGAAAATGAACAATGAACATAATTACTACTGGTCTACAGGGTATTCGATATCGAACTGCAGATTTCAGACGAATATGTTACGGAAGATAACAGAAAATCATGTCAGAATAATTTTTCCGTATATTTTCACACATGACATAAGCACATGCTAGTTTCCTTTCTCAGTTGCTATTTTGTAGTTTGTATTTGTTACTGCTCCATGATTAATCGTACCTTTGCTTAGCGCTCTATGCAGCCAGAGCAGGTACACGACAAACCTTCCAGTCACCCTGGGACTACTTCTTTCTTGTTTAATGAGCTGGGCTTCGAACCTGGATCATTTCCTTTTAAAGTCGAACACTCTACCGATGTCGCTAAATCACCGCCCCTAAGAAATTAAGAATTCTAATTACTCGTATTAGAAAGGGTGATATGTAAATACAATAAGCTTACATGACAGACAAACCAATAATAATGACATGCAAAAAATAAGGAAGAGGTTTATGAAGGGTCAAAATAATGTCATTTATATCGTCTTTAATATTTTCTTTTTTAGTTATAGACGTGATCTCATCTTTGAAGCTTTGCTGCTCTTACCTTTATCATCTTCGGTAGACTTTCCAAACAAGCTTTTCTTTCTCTGACGAGGCTGCTCCTCTCCTCCACCATTTTGAGCTGCATCACTGATTTTAGGCAGACGTGTAACGTCACGTTTGCTGACGTCAATTCTCGAAATGACGTCACTAATAAAGCGAGTATGACGTCGTATCGGTATACGAATCTCCGGCAGAATAAGACGTCGCTGTTTGGATTTGATCTCCTGCTCCTCTCGCTTCTGTTTCCGAGACTTAAACTCAATGTCACAGTTGTGATTATTGTCGGCATCGTTGTCGCTTGTGACTGAAACAAAAACAACTTAAGTTAACATTAAAGCTAGCTTATTCGACAACATTTCACAGATATTAACAGGTTTACTGTAATATACTTAAGTTTATAATTTGTATGGTCACCTTTGGAAGACTAATTTGCTTAATTGTAGTTTAATTAGTTATTTATAAGTCGCTGTTTCATTACCATTACCATGGAGATTGCTGATTAGTTACGGAATTGTTAAGGCGTAGGCCTTGAATGGAGAGACCGGTAGCCTATAGTTCTACTTGTTATACTTAGACATTCTTATTATCTTGCAGCATTTGTAATTGCTCGTCCTTTTTGGGTGGGTAGTTTTCAATGATGGGCAATAGTTAACTAAAAGTAGTTAACTATTCAGTTAAACTACTTTTTTAGTTAGAGCAAGTTTAACTACTTTTCTTAGTTTAGTTAAAAGAGTAGTTTAACTAATTTTTTTTAGTTAGTAACTATTTAGTTAAACTATTTTTTTAAAAGTTAAAAGTGAACAATTTTAGTGATAATAAATGTCGTCTAAGTTGTGAGCAAGGCATGAATGAATGAATGCATGCTCATTTCTCTATTTTACATTAAACAATACTATAGGAATTATGTTTTCTGGTTGATTTCTGTGGATTACTGTGGCATTTATAGCTTACTAAAGCTCATTTATAAATGATTTATAATTTATAAATTCGCTATTTTCTATATGAAATTTGAACAAATGGGTTTTGTTTAAATTTTATATAGAAAATAGCGAATTTTATGTAAAAATGTAGTTAGAAAAGTAGTTAAATAGTTAACTTCTTTTTATTTGGTTAAAAGTTAAACTACTTTTTTAGTTTAGTTTAAAAAGTAGTTAAACTACTTTAAAAAAATTAATAACATAGCTTAGTTAAACTACTTTTTTTAGTTAGGTGCCCATCACTGTCTATCAATGCTGTCACGTCAGAACGTATTGACAAAATATTTAGGAGGTCTCACTCCATATCCTGTGACAGTCATGAGAAAGCATACCTATGTCAACGGTTGTTAATAGCACTCAAACACTTCAGAGCAATATACATTGGTGCACCTTCAACCTTGGCCCCGGTTGGATGGCCGAGTCGATAACAAGCTTGCCTGAAAAGCAGGAGGTCATGGGTTCGATTCCCAGCTGGGTCCGTCTCTGACAGTATCATTGGGTACGTTAAACAGACGTTAAACTTAGCTTTACAGCTTTACCTTCAGTGCGATGTGATTCTTGAGTTTTGGGGATTAAATTTTAAGACTTTTATCATTACATATTTTTTGCGAAGTGTATACGTCAGATGCTTAACAATTTCTATCAACAATTTGCTATTGTTATGTCCCTCATATGAGAACGACACTGAATTTCTAATATTTAGGGCCTAATCAATTTCAAAGTGTTATATAATTAGTATATATATAAATAATTCTATTTCATAGACCCAGTTGATGCATGCCAAATACCAATGGAGATACGCTATTACTTTTTCAGAAAATCAAAAACATATATATTATATAGGCCTATTATGTACTATATGGGTCTCGGTTTTTTAGCAACAAGGACAAGGTGTATAATTATAGACTATGCAAGTAAATATATGTGATTGCAATACTTTGCATCAAATTTGGGGATATTCACTGACTGCAATATATATTTAAAGTAACTAATTGCAGGATCAGGGTCTCTAACAGAACTGGAAATACTTGAAATGTACATACTGGAATTTGTTATGTACTGGAAGTACATTAAAAAAAAATTTTTAATGTACTGGAAATTTTTGAGACCCTTTTTTTAAAAATGTGACTATGTCGCTTAATCTTCAACGAGAATACGGTACTTCTTCTCGATAAAAAATTTTCTCCAAAATTATTATTTATTAATTATTAATAAAATTATTATGAAAAAAAAATTAGTAGAATAGAGCAGCATGCAAAGGAGGAGGCTAATGCAGTAGCTGCTGCATTGAAGAAATTAGAAGAGAGCAGGATTGATAAAAATCAGGATTTTTAAAATAAAAATAAAAAAATCAGATTTTTAAAATTTAAATCGGATTTTTAAAATTTAAATCGGATTGTTTAGATATAAATTGATTCGGACTATTTTTCAACCAATTTCACCACTACTTTTGTGAATTTAGTCTTTATAATGTTACAGAAATTTAAATTTGATTTAAATGCTCTTTTAAAACATGAATTTTGATTAGAATTGATTAAAATCATATTCAAACCTTTGATTTAAAAATCAAATTTATTTAAATCTTAAATTGAAATACTTTATCATCCTGATGACAATTTGTCAGTTTGTAACTTTGTCTGGGATTGTTATCCAAGTACATGAAATTAAAAAAATTAATTCCATTAAGAAAAACTTTATTAATATTTAAATTTTATGATTTGAAGAATTTGATATCTAAGAAGACAGCTGTTCTTTTTGGTACAATTATATTCATTAGGTCGCAGACCTTAAGTATAAGTGACATGAATAATGAATTAAACTGCTATTTATAGGCCTAGCCTACATGAAGACTGTTTTTCAATCAAATTCACCATTACTTTTGTGAATTTTGTCTGTATATTATTTCAAAATGATTTAAATTCACTTTTTAAATCACAAATTATAGTCTTGATTTAAATCAACGATTTTTATTCTTGATTTAAATCGCAATTTAAATCGATTTAAATCAATGATTTAAATCGATTGATTTAAATTATCTCAACCCTGCAACAAAATAATGAGAACACAAAATCAGCGTAAGAAAGGAAACAAGAATGTGCGTAAAACAAAACTGTCAGGTGTGAAAATATACAGGGAAAGAAAAATAATCCAACATATACTAACTGAGAACAGGTGGTATTGTAGTGCTGACAACAGAGGCGCTGGTAGACGCTGGAGACTGGGCTGTGGAGAGGTTTAGAACTAGCTCTAGGTCTAGGGAGGGGGCCGTGGTGGAGGGCGGAAGAGAGGGGGGAGGGGGGTAGAGAGTCGTGGTGGTGAGGGGTATATAAGTCCAGTTACTAGCCTGACTGCAGTCAACACCACCGTAGCCTTGTGAGCAGTAGCATCGCACGTCTGTAGTGCATACCTGGTCAATCAATCAATCAATCAATCAATCAATCAGCGAGTTATTGCGCTGCATACCTGAGATCAGAGAGAGACCTCTTATCTTTGGCAGACGCTCTCAATTGCTCTGCAGAGGTTTAATGCGATTTGCTTTCGTGGCTCCTTTAATCTAGTCGATCTAGAGTAGCCGGGCCACGATTCATTCCGTATTAATGAATCGCTTTTATAAAACCCACAGGGCTGTTTACACCCAGGGTAAAAAATCAATCAATCAGCGAGTCAATCAATCAATCAGCAAATGAATCAGGTAATAGAGCGAGTCAATCAATCGATCAATTAATCAAGCCTTGTGAGCAGTACAATAAAGTTCGCAACGCCTACCCAGCCAATCAATCAGTCAATCAATCAATACAGTACAAATTGAGTAAACCTAAAGCTAGAAATTCTAACTACTAGTCCGTCTGCTTAGCGTAACATTGTTCAAATTTGGGGTACAAGCAAAACAAGAATATTTTTATGTTTAAAAATAACTGAGCAAAACAGGATATCTCCACACTCTGAAAAAAGAAAGTGAAATATTTTTTTTACTTTTTTTGCATTGGGTCCTATGATCAGGTGCTTTAAGTTTGAATTTTTTGCATTGGGTCCTATGATCAGGTGCATTAAGTTTGAATTTTATTTATCGCCCTATTTTAGTGGGAAGTATATGAAACTATACATTTTCTAAGACCTTTTGGTATAATAAATCAGAAAAAAGTTTTTATTAGTCCGAGTTCCAAATTGCCGCCATCTTGGATTAACAAAATGGATGCCAAAATGGATTTTCGTCAATATCTCAGCTTCGCAATAACATAGAAATATGATTCTGGCAGCTAATCCAATATTTTCAAGGGCAAGGAATACAATGCAATAAAAAAACCATATAGCTTCAACAGCAAACCTGTTTGAAGGACATTGTACCAGTGAACCATGAATGTGAACCATACAGATGAAACTTTCCTCTAACTATGGGTTGATCCAGCACATTCTCCATCACAATTACAAGGTGCAGTTCATGAAAGACCTGCTTGGAGCATTTACATCTGCTCTACATCCTTGTTTACGGTTGCAGTGGTTGCTGGGTACAATTTGCTGTTACTTCAGGTCATCCATGCAGGAAGCCACTTGTCATTAGCATTATTCCAATTCCATTCACTGTGAATAGGTAAAATTGGTTGCATGACCAGACTCAGTGACCAATAATGAGCAGCCTGGTGAAGAGCTCTTTTGGCATATAGCAGGAATGCATGTGAAGGCAGAGGCAGCATCTTCATTGCTCTGATATTCTTGGTAAACAAATGTCTGCGAGCTGTATTGAGACTTGATATCTCTTGGGCGGTTATACATAATGTCTATGAATCATACTAGAGCTGTGATGTTTGATGTGCCTTACTGCCTATGTCACACGACAGGTTGCAAATTAGGAACAATGTTATGTATAAAGGTTGGAACAGTTGCGACGAGCTGGGACATCAGGAGTGTTCAACTATGAATATTTCTAAGGGACTAGTGCGGTCGAATGTCTCGGGAATAATCGACTCGGATTATGAGTGTCGTTGACTGGCGCCCCTCTTCCATATCATACCATCACTGAACATTACCTCGCCCCTGTTCGGACACGTTCCGAACTCCACTGGCCCACCACCAGAGAAATAAACCGATGACCTCTCCACGCTCACCCCACCAGTTGACCCGTTGAACACCACCGATCATCCTTCTGTGTTCCTACATCCACACTCTGACCCCGCAGTCGATCCGATGGAGCTATCTGGCAGAGACGTTGCAGACGGATAGGCCTCCGTACTGCTGAATGGTTCATCAAGAGTACAGCAGCGTATCCATCGGCAACGTCGCTTTACTTTTCAAAAGAACCACTGACCGTCCCTCTCATCTGCCGACCCTTGGAGTACCACTGCTCCTACCTCTGTAGCTACTCCTACCTCACTTGTGGTACCACATGAAGAGAAACTGGAGCCGCTGTCGTTGGATCCAGCCCGTCGCTGATGAGGAATTGAACCCCGCCGCCCGATGTGACCTGTCTCGCTTTATCCTGGATTCTTCTGGTACATGATACTATGGATTTGTCCCTATGTACCGGAACCATAGGACTATTGTTTTGCCCAAGTCGGGAGATGTACAATGTTCCGCGTCGATCAGATAATGGAGGACATCGTTGAATGACCGTCAAATGACATGTGGATGGAAATGAACAACACCGAACACAGATACTAACACGTAGGCCTAATACAATCAGGGTGAAGGTTTAGATCAACAACAACGAAATTAGAGTGCTACCGTCATCATTACAACATCGAGCACTATGAGAACCAAAGCCAAACCAATAAGCAGTAACAGAGTTGTCCAACGGTGAAAAACCAAAGACTAGAAAAAAAAGTAAAGAGTAGAAAAAAAGAAGGAATGGACAATGGAGAGTCAGGCAGCAATGTAGCAAAACGCTACAACCGATGTGGCAGCCTAGATCTCCGCCAGACTGGAATTTAAATGACCAATTGGTCCATTATACAGAAATCAGTGCAACATGTCTGTCAACTCTCCAGTACCGTATCTGCTTCAGTCACCTCTCACGAACACGCGAAGTTGTCAGTGGGATCAATTCTTAATTTTCCCAAACCTACTTGGTAATTTTCCCGAACCCACTCGGGGCATGAAGATCGTGCGATGCTGAGACTTGCAAAGCTAGTTCAGTCGATGTGGATGTTCCTAATGTCGTCTTAATTAGATAGGTAGGTTTGAGTGTGTTTAACGTCAAGGTTCAGAAGCACAAGGTGCTTTTTCAAGACGACTCAACACAATAGAGCTACAGTTCAAAATTACTTCAAACTAATAACAACTTTATCCCGCATTATTCGTTATCTTAATTTCAATTTATAGGGTCGTAAAAGATTGAGCTAACTAACTGGCAATGCAAGTTAGATAAATTCTGATGATGCAATTCTTTCATTAGCGATCAATAATTATATAAGGTCGCAAAAGAATTAATTAAACCGGTGTGTGAATTAAGAAATTACACATTTTCATAATAACGAAACCCGGCGGCTGACCCCCAAGGCAAAGCCTTTAAAATTTGGCCAAACATAATGTCGATTATGATAATATCAGGGGCATCCCCCACTAGGCCTCCCCACCAGGCAAATCGAAATCACTACTGGTAAATAAAACATTAAATTTAAAAATTACAATACGCCGTGCGAGCGATTTTCGCTACAGCTACGGTATTAAATAAGCACACATTTTTGGGATTTTTCTCTTTTACATATAATTTCAGCAATGTGGAGATATCCAGAAATATTTTATATAATATTGCAGTCATATGCTGCAAATCTTATGCTTGTACTCATAGTTTGAACAATGCAAGGCATTTTTGCAATTAAGCGACTGCACTATACAGCACTTAATTAACTGTCGAGCCACATCAAGCTGGCTGCTATTTCTATCCATTTGTTAAAATGTACACAAAACAAATCCAAATGGTTATAGAATGTATCTGACAAATTATTCAAACAAATATTAATGATACCATAAAACAAAAATAAGATTCTTGTAGATCTTGAGATATTAAAATCTGGCTGATCTCTATTATGCTGTGCAGTTTTCTCATTTCTGTGCACTGTTTCTGTGCACTGTTTCTGTTCACTGTTTCTGTTTATGTTCGATGAATTTTTTGAATATATAGACTAACACAGATGCTGCAGTGAAGGGCATACTAGTCTCGACCATGGTCTCTGTGTATCAATTGGTTACTCAAATTTCAGACTTGCCACATTGCACAGAGGCTAAACAAATTTTCCTTTCACAGTTCTATAAAGCATCTCTGAGATACCTAGTATAGAGGCGTCATAAAATGTTTTCTATTGTATTGTAATACTTACCCCACGTTTGGAGCAGACTAGGCCGTTAGGGCCACGCGGACACGTCACAGGCATGACACGCGACACATCGACACACTGGGCCGCCACACACAGTGAGCTAGGGCCACACCTCGTACCATCTGATACCATGGCAATAGAGGACTGGTCGTAGATCTGCCTGGTGTCTAGTGTAGTGTCGCTTACTAGCACCCTGTACAATAATAATAAAAGATTTAACGTCCGTTTCCTCATCCAAGACTTGTCTTTTCTCTCGTGTAGTGTCGCTTACTAGCACCCTGTACAATAATACTAATAGTAAAGGTTTAGCATCCCTGACATCATCCAAAGATGATGTCAGGAACGTCTCAACAGCACATATATCTGCCAAAGATATCACCCAAAACAGTTGGCAGAAACATGAGCTGCAGAGAAAAACAGAGCAAAAGAACTAAGAAAAAGACTAACAAGGAAGACATGGAACAGAGAAAGTGTAACAAGCTAACAAAATAAAAAAATGTCATCAACTAGAAGTCGGTATCAAACAGATTGCACATGTATATGTACTTATTATATATATATATATATATATATATATATAAATTAAATAGATTTAATACAAGCAGTAGAGATTTTATACAACATTGAAATGTGCTAATATACTAAATATGCTAATATATTGAAACATATGAAGAAGTATGGAAACATTATATGCCATGGACCGGCCAGTAGGCAGTACAGTCTTTCTTTTAAAAAGCAAATCCAGCGAACTTTCAGGCTTGATAAAAAGACGCATATGATGCGTAAACCCTTCGCCTATTTTTTAAAATCGATTTCGGGGGCGAATAGCTGCAAAAATTAACTCTAATATATAATTATAATCGAATTAAATTGAATTTTGTAAAAAAATTGTAAACAAATACCTGGAATAGATTTTAAAAATGATCCGCTGATCAGGCATCAAAATTTAAGCTGGGTTTAAAATTTAACTAAATGATTTCGGGGAGTTAAATTAAACAACAGGTTATTAAATAATTCCTTCCATTTCCATGGCGACAAAGTATAGGTTGTAAAACTGGGCCTAAGTGAAGGAAATTCTTTAGCCATTAGATGAAAATAGCTAGTTGAACAAATGTTTTGCAAAGAAATGCTAACAGTGCCAACAAATGCTAACAGTGCATTTATTTACCACTGTGCTAAATAAATAAGCAAACAACGCTAACAAAGAAACAGTGCCAGCCTAACACTTGTGATATCAGTCACAGCCCTCAACCTTAAACTGAGACCAACGCATTCAGCTGAACACTCTAGCATGTTAATAAGTTCCAGGTCATTCAAATGAGAAAACAATAGATTCGATAGCCAGCTAGGTACGTCACTGACATGATACTTGGATGAGGAAACTGATTTGAAACTCTCGTGCATTAATGTATGCATACCTCTAGGTCAGTCATTTCTCGAGGAAGCGGCACCGCTGGGTTTTCACCGTTGTCTGGTATCACTATCTCATCTCTCTTTATCTCCTTCTCAAGAAAACCTGCAACACAATCAATCAATCAATCAATGCATATTTAAAATCTATTTCACCATATGAATCAGGAATCGATGGAAAACCATCTCAAAATCATATTTTTCTTTTAATTAAAACCAATATAAATGTGTGAAAAAGCAAAGTCATTGTAATGGATTAACTTGTTGGTCAATGGTGTGCTCTTAATTAGAGAGAAAAAAATGGAGACTAATTTTTTGCTTTGAGCCAGCAAAATGGCAGAGCACTAAAGAAAAATAGAGAGTATTTTATTGAAGGAAGAAATTTAGAAACATACGCAGTTTTCGTTCCATCTCCTCACAGCGTCTCAGCTCATTGACAAACTTACGCTGGAACACACTCACGTTAGGATTCAGCTGAAACAACACAAATCAATCATTCAATCAATCGGAAGCTTTTATATAGCACACTCTTAGCTAAGTCTCAGATGCATGAAAAGATTGACCTGAAACAATAGACATACAATTAGATAAAATCATATTACATCACTAACTGCTAAAAGACAAAATTAGTGTCACGTTCGCTGCCCTAAAACTACAATAGTGACGGGAGATCCCTGAGATTCCAACATATTAATGCGCAGCACATATTAATGCACAATATATTAATGCACATATTAATAATAAGTTAAGTCGCTAACCTTTACACAACTGCACAACAGCACAAATGCAGTGGCTCACCACAAAATCAGTACACTGAGAAGAGAACGAGAGAGAGAGAGAGAGAGAGAGAG
>JAQFZF010002206.1:0-12739 GCA_034695365.1 Enchytraeus norvegicus
TGCTCCTGTTGAAATCTCATTCTTCTCTCTAGCTCCTCACACTAGCAATCAATCAATACACTATAAATCAATCAATTAATCAATTGGCTTAACATCTCGGACGGATTCCGCAGGTTCAAATACCTGCGCTCAGCCGTAAAATCTGTAATGCTACGTTGAACGTCCATACCTTTTTACAAGTATCTCTAATCACTCAATCAGTTAATTAATAACTTTATAAATCAGAAAATCAATGAATTAGTCAATGAATTAATATATAAAATCAATCAATCTGTCAATGAGTTCTAACCTTTGTCTCGAGCAGATATTTCTTATCATTCAGTTCTTGTAATTCTTTATTCAAACGCTTTTCTAGTATCGCTTTCTCCTGCAAAATATCGACAAGTATTACAGTGAACTATACTTAAACTTATCTGAAATTATTCACATTTATTTAAATGTTCTCATTTTAAAAAAAGGCTGAAGCCGAATTTAATGTCAGTTTCATCTCTCGAAAAGGATATCAGTGACGGGCGAGCCCTAGATTCGAACCCGCACATACTGATCCGCAGCCGGAAACCTAACCGATAGTGCCACTGGCTCCTGCCAAGACAATAACAATTAATAATAATTGAAATATAATCAATCTGCTACAAGCACAGCAGTGTGTTTCTTGGTTAGCAAGACTCTTTTATTCTTCAATTCATATATATTCACACACGACGACAAGCACACAATCTAGTTTCCTTTCTTAGTTGCTGTTTCATAATGGTCTAGTTTTTAACCACTCCTGGTAAATCGTATCTTTGCATTTTAATAGCGCACAATGGGTGTAGGCTACGTGTATGTGTGTATATATCTGTGTGTGCAAGTGTGTATGCCTTAATGCGATGTCCCTGACATTGCCTGACGTCCCAGACATCGTCTTTGGGTGAGGAACTGGACGTTAAAAATCCTCATTGATTGAATAATTGATTAGTGCACCAAGTGCGTACACTGTACACACTTTATTATGTACACTAACCACTTTGACACTCCTGAGCTCTTGTTGCACCTGACTCCTCTCTGCTGAGCTCTCTACGTCAGCTCTCAGCAACAGCTGACTCAATATATTTGTGTATGTGTGTATATGCCATTATTGTACAATATATGTACAATTACATTGTACACACTTGATACTGTATACTAACCTCTTTGACTCTCCTGAGCTCTTGTTGCCCCTGACTCCTCTCTGCTGAACTCTCTTCTTTAGCTCTCATCAACAGCTGACTATATATGTATATGTGTGCAGAGTATGTGCATGTCTTAGTGCACCATATATGTACACACACTGTACACTAACCTCTTTGACTCTCCTGAGCTCTTGTTGACCCTGACTCCTCTCTGCTGAACTCTCTTCTTTAGCTCTCAACAACAACTGACTTAGCTCATTACAACGACTCTCTGCTACTGACAACTCTGATTCCACCAGTGAGAGTCTGAATCATATAATTATCAATCAATCAATCAATATGGGTTTAACCTCCGTTTCATTATCTGCAACAATATCACGAACGTCTCTAGCCACACAAACATTACTAACTAGTTCACTCAAACGCAACTAGCAAGTCACAAGTGCTGAAAGGAACAGGGTCAAAGCTGGTCAAACACGGTGAAAGTTCATTTATATATAGAACCTACAATAAAAATATTTATTAAACAATACAAATTGTAAAGCTAAGTTTACGGTCTGTTTCCTTACTCAAGGATACTGCCAGAGACAAAACCAGCTGGGACTTAAACCCATGGCTTCCTGCTTTTCAGGCAGTACCGCCTAATACACATCCATTCGGGATATGATCACAATACAATGAATGGTAGAATCCAATGTTCTAAATGTATGTTTCAGACAAATGGTGCAAATTAATTAGGTTAAAAATTCCAAATATCATTAAAACAGGAAAATTGTGTAATTATGTTAAAAGTAAAAAGTTTCAGTGAAACAGAAATAATTGAGTATTCATGTTAAAATAAGAAGTTGAATAAAACAGACAAAATTGTGCATCCAAATAACATTACAATATATTTATATCATGCACTGAATTGGTGGATTCAACATAGAATTTCTCAACTGTAACTTACTTAGAGACAACATTATTGAACTGTTGTTTTCTCTCTTCCAATGAACCCTGTAGCTTGTTTACCTTGTCAGCGGCCACTCTGAAATATTTATAATAAGTACTCCATAATCTCCACTGCTTCCATATCCTAACTCACTATCAGAGACTCAGAAACCATGCCATCCTGCTTATCGAGCAGTGTTATCACGTTATCCAAATGGGACGACATCATATCTGTAAAGGATATGACTGGGTTGGTTGGAAACATCCCTGAAATCATCATCAGATGATGAAACTGACGTTAAACCATATATTGTTTTATTGCTACTAAATCATATCCCTGAAATAAAACATAAACTCTCTGTTGTATTGTAAAACATCAAATTGGCATATTGATCAAAATTGCTTATTCTTATACAGGTATATCTTATCTTATTAATATATCAGCAAAAATCATTTGCAAATCCTACCCAGGATCTCAGGCTTTATTGAGGGCTTGATGACCATAATAATGACTATTATAACACTTGGCTTACAATTTATCAAATCAAATCAAATAACTGTTACTGTATAACGTGCAATACATCATCTGATGACAATATCAGGCACAAAATATATGAGATAGTATGAAAATCATACAGCTTAGTCTGATAGATGGCAGCCTCCTGTCTGTCAACTTTGTCAAGCAGTTGTATGACCTGTGAGAAGAAATAAATACCCTGTCAATTAATCAGTAAGTCAATCAAATTAATCAGTTAATCAATTAGTCAATTAATCATTCAGTCAGTCAAATTAGTCAGTTAATCAATTAGTCAATTAATCATTCAGTCAATCAATTTAATCAATGAATAAATCAATCACCAAGATATTTAACCAGCTCATTAATCAATTTAAATAAAAAGTTTTTTTATATCCATCAATATATTAAAGAACATCATTAATTTAATTTAATTTAAATTTAAATTAAAAAACAAAATTAAATTAAATTTAAATGTAATTAAATTAATTAAAGAACATCAGTTTAATCATCGTCCAGGAGTGTTGACATATTGTATAAGGTAAAGTTGTTAAATTCTTTGGCGCTCAATAAATAAATAAATTAATTAATTAATTAATTAATATACTGAGAGAGACTAGCAATGCTGAGCTATCAGAATAAGCAGTAGAAACAATAGGATTATTGATCAGAGTAAACTACAAAAGCACAAATCTGTTACCTCATTGTGACGACTCTTATTGACATGTTGTAACTCACTGGACATCAAGCGTTGTTTACTGGTCTGGTCTGCTTTCAGTGAGGATCGTTCAGCATTGTGGGATATAGCAACCTCTGAAAAGTATTTAACAACTATCAATATCTCTCATCAGATGGCAAGAAAGTCAGGATCTACTAAATTCAATTTAAGCGAGCAATGTGCCATTATTCAATCCATCAGTAAAGATTTAACATCCGGTAGCTCACCCAAAGATGATGTCAGGGACGTCAAACAGAACAAAACAGAATAGGTCCTTGTAATACGCACCATTACTGCTAAGGAGGATCTTGCTGAAGGCCTCATATCTGAGTATTGAACTTGTGACCTTAGATTTCATAAGTCGTGGTGCTATCACTAGACCACCGAGACAATTAAAGAGTAAAAGCTGTAATACTAAGCTTGACTACTGTTTCGATATTCAAAAGACCTGCCTGGTACTCCAAGACGTGGCCTCCTGTTTATTACCCAAGTTTTCCACCGACTAGGCTATCCAAAAGGGGCAGTAGTAGTTATACTGTAAATAAAACTACCTTAAACTCATTTTGGTTCTATTGACCCAGGTCGTTTTGAGTGCATGCACTATATTAGAGGAACGTTGTTCAAACTGCAAATTTGCTGTGCTACACCGCTAGCAATAGTATATAAAAAATTCTCACGGGGTTGTCTTGAACCCTTTTTGGTGTCTAATTTTAATACAAAAAGTAACCAACCTATAGCCTTGATGATATCACCAGGTACATTGTTACCAGCTAGGGAGAGTTTTACGAGGGTTCTGTTGTACTCGAGACAGGATAGCACTGCTCTAGCTCCCAGCAAGCCGAAACTGTTAAACCTCAAATCTACAAATATAACATCACAACTGCAAAATTAATTTTAGATATCACAATAATAAGTTGACAGTACACAGCAACGTGGGCCATGCATATATATATATATATATATATATATATATATATATTCGTTTATTTCAAATCAATCTGACAGCTGCAGATAGTTACAAGACATCAACTGGCAACACAATATACAACATAGATGAAAAATAAACAAAGCTTAAACAAACAAGACAGTCTATACTAAAGATGATTAAATAATTGAAATGTTGTTAAGAATTGTTACATTAATTGAATTGTAAATTGCTGAACGTCTTCATAAGTCCTAAAGACTAGATTAGATCAAGGCATCATTAAGTATCATGCGAACAATAAAGCTTTTATGGGCCAAACTACTTCGCTTAGAGGGGAGAAAACAGTATCTTCTAGCAACATTTCTTCTAGTGGAATAAATATGATTATTTAAAGGGGGTAACAGAGAAGCAAGCAGGTGATTGGAGTTAGAACAAATGCTCTTGAATAGCCTTTCATCGGCTGAGGTGCAGAGATCCTCAAAAGTGGACTCATTACAATAAAAACCCGCCCTTTTAGCTCGTCGTAAGAAGGCCTCAAGTCGGTTTTTATCTTCAGCATTACAGAAACCATACCAAAATTGAGAGGCATATAAAAGCTTAGAGAGCGTGGAAGCCTGAAAAACTGTCTGTATGTAAACTATCAATATTTGCACTTGCATACCGTGCAAATATTCTAATTATTAGTGTATTATACAGTAATGTCCATTTAATTTAATGTCCAATTTGTTCGCATATTCTGTATGTGATTGCAACAGTCTGCGATTGGCAGACTGTTTGTAATAAACAAATATAATAATAAGCAGCCTATCTAGCAAATAAGGCTTAAACTACACTACTAAGTAGTCAATTATAAACTAGCAATATCTAACAGTTAAGATAAAACAATTCAACACAGAAATATAGGTATAAGAAAATACAATATTTCTCCTTTTACTTATATACTGACCTAGTATGCGTAGCGTCGAGTTGTTTTTGAGAGCAGAAGAGAGCTGTTCTGCACCAGGGTGTGAAATACGATTACTCCTGAGATCTAGAGAGAGTAGAGATGTGTTAGTGGATATACCCTCACATAGCGTTCTGAAGGCCGACTCCATTATACCTAGCTCATTCCACTCAAGGCATAGGCTGCTCATTAATCAATCAATCAATCAATTATTGCGAATTAAATGTCCAATTCATCATCTGACAACGACATTAGGGATGTTGTCAGATAATTAATAGTATTACACATAAAAAACAGTATTTGGAGGACTACACAATTGGCTTTCGCTTCTGGGAATTTTGAGAGGAGCCAAATTATATTTAAACATACATTTTTTGGAGAGGGGGTTCGGTTAAATTAAGGTCGATCGAGGGTTGGCAAAGGTCTAAAATAAATATTTTAATTGGCTAAATTGTAATTATTTAATATCAAGGAGGGGCCAAAGCCCCCCGGCCCCCTAAATCCGTGCTTGGGTGCTACAATCTGCCATGACAACTACTACTAAGTCAATGTTGATTAGCAAATTTTACCTCCTACTAGATTTCCAAGCTAAGCAACAATGACAAAAAATTAGAAAAAATTAGATACAAATAATTATCACATAAAAGAATAATTTCCACATGTTCGTATATGATTATGGCTTGCTTCGGAGACTAAATAAGGGCACACTTTGCAAAGACCACAAGTATGCATAAAAGTTATTATTGATTAACTGATTGATTCTTTTAAATTGATTCATAGATTTATTTATTAACAGATTGATTAACTAATAACTTATCTGTCAATAGGGAAGCAAAACAACTAATAGTAAACAGTACCAGGCAAGTTTAGTATTCTGTCGAATCATCCTCCCCAACGTCTCAGCAGCAGGTCCTTTGATAGAGTTGCCCTGCAATGTAATACTTATCATTAATATTAATAATAATGATAAGTTTTAACGTCCATTTCGTCATCCAAGGATAAGGTCAAGAACTTCAATATAATAAAATCTGCATGTACTGACAAAAGTTGCATCACATTAAAATATATGTCTAATGTAGGCCTAAAGCTAAGTTTAACGTTTGTTTTCATTTCGAAGGATACTGTCAAAGACGAACCCGACTGTGACTCGAACCTGTGACATCCTGCATATTGAACAAGCATGTTACAGTCTACACTAAAATGGAACAGAGTAGTCCGATCCGGTCTGAGTGTACACTCCATACAGGCACTGATTCTCAAAAAGTTAATCCACTTTAGTCAAGCAATACAAAAGAGATGTAATTATATTGGTTTTCCAAGCAGAATAAATTATATAGGCATAAGTATAAATGGAAAAGGTTGTATGCCATATTCGTTACCGAATGTAGGCGCGGAGCCGATCCCGATCCTGAGCGATTGCAGCACACAGGTGACATAGTCATTAATCCGACGGTGAGGTCGCCAGCCCCACTCTATACAATCCAATTTTGATCATTGGATCATATACGCCAGACCAGTGGTAACCTTCGCAATCTTTCAAAGCAGTCACCTACTACATACTAATTGCTTCCAATTTACCAACCCCCGAGAGGGATGGAGGGCTTGGTTGGCCCATTGTACATCCGAGATTTTACTCTCTGATTGCTCGACTGGGAATCGAAACCCGAACCTTATGCGTAACAGTCGGCACAAACTGGCCGACTCGCTAACCAACTGAGCTATTCAGACGTACATAGGTATAATAATTACATAATATGGAAATATAGACTTTATAGGCTGTGGAAACTTTTATTACTAATACTGAAATTATAATTAATTGTTTGTGAAAAAATAATACCTGAATTTATAAGTAGTAGCACAGTATTATCATTTTTATTTTTATTTTTCCCCTGTAATTAAATTATTAAATTATAAAATTGTATTTAAATTACTTTCCCATGCTAAGATATTGCAGTACGTCTTGAGCTAATATTAATACTTGACCGGCAGAAGTGCTGGTCGTTGGTTGATATTTTGGCAGCCGCTAATCATCTAGTTATGACACATCGACTTCAAGCCCTAATTAACCAACCAACCAAATAGTTAAAACCTCTGTACAAATTAACAGATATTTATTAACATAATAATAAAAAGATCACCTTGAGGTCCAATCTTTTGCAAGCTGAATTCTCAGACAGGCCATAGCATAGAGACTTGACAGCTGTTATATAAAACGTAATATTATCATTTATCAATCAATGAACCAGCCAATCAATCAATAAATCAGTCAGTCAATCGGCCAATCAATCGATCAATTTACTTTTCAAAGAATTGCTCTATGCAAAATACCACAGTAGTGCTAAGTGGACATTGAAAAGTCAAATAGTCTCCCGCAAAAGACCACAACCAATCAGGGTGGCAGCATAGACCTCAACAAGTCTTGAATTTGAGCGACCAATTGATAAATAACACAAAAATCATTGCCACCAATCAATCAAGCTATCCACTGACGTATTTAATTGGTCTTTTTTACGAACACATGCAGTTGTCGGTGGGTTCAATCTCAATTGTAGCGAACCCACTCGGGTCGGGAAATTGTTGTGTCTAGAAATCTCTGCCTCCACTAGTTAATAGTATTTATAGATTAATGCTTAAATGTTACACATAAAATCAGAAACACTTACAACTGGATTTAATAAGTAACAAAACTTATTATTGTTTCTTTCTTAATTAGTATTACAATTGAAGCAATAGGCTATACATTATATAACCTTCCTCAGTCAGAGAGCAGTCATTTAACTTTATCTCAACAAACGATCTGTCGGATGTTAAAAGTTTAGCCAGAACACCGCAAGTTTTAGCTGCTATGCTGAATGTAGAAAGGTTCAACACATATCCACCATCTTGTTTCGGATGCTTCTTAGCCCTACGATAAAAATATTTAAAGATTATTATTAAAATATATAAGTAGTGGTCCCAGCAGGTTTTGAGAAAAATATAAGACAACCTAAAATATATAGGACACAACATTCAAAATATAGGACATTATAGGATATTACGAAGAATAATTTTTTTATGTTGTGCAATGGAAATAAGTCCCAACCCCGTTTATTCCAGTGTTACCTAGCTACAGTGAATGCTTTGCGAATCAGGAAAAGTGTTACAAAAATCGTTTTCGCTCACAACATTTCTAATAAAGCCAAGAAATACTGCCAGCGGAGCAAGCAAATATTGTTAGACCATTTAATTTTTCACAATTCACACACTGAGATACTGTATTGTAAGCAGTAAAGAATCATCAACATGAAAATATAGGAAATAGAGGACAATTTATGTACAATATAGGACAGGCCAAAAATATAGGACAATATAGGGCATTTTTAAGATATATAGGAAATATAGGATTTATGGGACAGCAGCAGCTGGGAGCACTGCATAAGCTTACTTTCGCAACATGGTTCTCAGTCTATCTTTTAAGTAAATTGTTTAGTTCTTAGAGTGTAAAAATAAAAGATGGTTAATCAATCAACTAGTACATGTAGAGCTGGCCATGTTTAATTGTATATTTCTGCACTATAAAACAGATTGTGCTTTGTCACTCACAGAAAATATCAATAATATCCCAAAAACTATATAAAATAGAGTATATATATCAAATATATGAGTTAGAAGAGCTCTAGAAGAAGCCTAAAGCCAAATTTAACGTAAATTTTGCAACCTAACGACTACATCAGCGATGGGTGAGCCCTGGGATTCAAACGGTGAACCTGAGTCAGACACATAAATGTTGTGCTCAGCCAGAAACAAATTAACCTAAAATTTTATCAAAATATTAATTTATTTGCATGCTCAAATATGTTAGCTGGTATAACCATTATAATGCACAAATGTTATTCAAAATTTAGTTTGCTACACTGGGCCTACATTTTTATTTCAAGGAAACATTAACTAAGAAGATTTATTATAATTATAATAATTCCAATAATGAGCAAAAATATGTCAGTATCAATTTATTGCTAAGTACATAATATGGAAAGAATTCCTCACTGACAAATGAATGAAAATTTATGTATTCATCACACATATTGACAGACAACTCAAGATAAATAATAACAGCACTAAGCACTTACACATCTATTTGCTTTATGACACAATCCTGAATATCGACGTGATGTTCTTTGCATGATCTTTGATAAGCTACTTTGAACTCCTCAATTTCTGCTTCCATCTTAATTCAGTCTAGGATAATTATCATACTGCAAAACAAAGTACACTATTTTTCTTCCATTACAGTGCAGGTGTGAAAATATTTACTTAAATTTGTTAAAATAGCAAACTTAACATATCGGCACTGGTTAAGAGACGTGCCTGTAGCGAATTTCGAACTACAGCAATAATTTGGGACCGCCGTTACAAGGATTACCTATATTTCTATGCGTGTTGAATATGGGAAATTTGAGAATGGACCAACTGAAAACTGCACATGTTTCGTAAGAGCCGACTAACGCAGATATTTTCATACTGAGGAAGACAACGGGAAACCATATCGGAAGTCAGAATATATATTCTCAAGAAAAAGGTCATATTTTAGGTGTGGTAAAGGCATAGCCTATTTGATGGGATCAACTTAATGATCGATGGAGTGCTCATTAGTGAGCGTGATAGGAGACTGCGATTCAGAGTAAGTACCTTGGACCTGTCATTTGGCACTACAGAGATATATATATATAATATTTCAGTGCATGCTCTACAATTATAGCGTACTATTCAACCAGACACATATTGTATCGCTTACTAAGAAACCTACATTTAATTATAGTGCTAGATGTCATCATGGGTCAGGGTATCACAGATAATCAGTCTAAAATATTTTGGTTCTAACTTGTTAGGCATAAAAGTTTTGTTTGTTTACACCACTGATCTATGACAACGATCAGCTGATTGCTGGAGAACAACAACAAGAATATCAAAGTCATCATTTTGTTTCTTCGAAAATAATATAAAACCAATACAGTAGCTCTCTTCTAGTTTTGCGAAGGTAGGCACGAGATGATCACCGTGCCTGCCTTCGCAATCTTCTGTTCCTAGCAGTAGATATATAAATTACGTGTAGACCTGTGAATAATTATGTTTCCATGTTTCAGAGAGGGTCGGATTGATCGATAGAAGCATAGAAGTTTGTGCAAAATTCAATGACTCGGGCGATTTATCGTTTTTCAAACTATTAACGTGTGAAGTCCGATCCCTCGAGTCGAGACCAGGAGGGCCGGGGAGGAGGGGGGGGGGCATAGAGAACCTCAATTTGAATTTTCTTGCAATAAAATTCGCATCATTTCCTAATTTTCCTTCCCTGCATGTACTCCTCGATTTTGTCTGCCCGTCGATTTTACATTTTACGTGCCCCTGATTCAAAATGCATTTACTGGCCCTCCTAAATATCATAGATCCGCCATTAATAACACTGGAAAAGTGTTATTAATGGCGGATCTGTGGAAGTAAAACGGCCTCGTTAACGGATCAGTAGCCACGAATGAGCAAAGTTGAAAACTTTGATGTTTCATTTCATCAACTGAAGTGAGACAGCACTCTACTTTGTCAACAACCGGTCTTTCTAAGCTAATTACTATCTACAGACTATGAGATCTTTAGCGCTGTAAGCTGTCTAATCGCTCATCCCAGCATGCTGCTCCACAGATCTGGAACTCTCTTCCATCCAGTTTTCGTTCTTCATCTTACTCTTCACATCAACCTTCTCTCTGTATAACAGTTCCACAGGCAGTTGAAGACCTGCTACTTAATAGGAATATGCTACGTAATAGGAAATTACGAAAATATTGAACTATCGGACATTAGAACATGTTGTGCATCAATGATCTATGAAGGCAAATACACCGGTGGTGCAGATCAGCCGCAGATCTTCAAAGATCACATCAACGAAATGGGAAACTTGACCGATTCGTTAGAGGACGGTGTTAGTGCAAAAATAGGAAGATCACACCTAAGCCTCCAAGTAGCTGGATTACAGGAGCACGCCACAACTCCCAGCTTAGACCTCTACCATCCAGTGACCACGAGTCAAGACATATCTGAATAATAAATATTGGCTTTGCACCGTATAAGGAACATTCTATTATGTCGCCTTTTGGTTTGACTCTGATTTCACATTGCTCGATGTAGTCATAAATGACAGTAGAACTCTAACTGAACTATTGTTTTATTGAGGGGCCTTTATTATTAGCTGATTAAAGATTAATAAGATGCCGTAATATTTTACAATGCACATTTCAGCATTTGATGAAAAAAACGAAATAATCATTACTTTTATGATGAAATACAATCACTACTAATAAAAACTACAATCCAATTCCTTGCACTCAACAAGTCAAATAGGCACAGCCATTGTTATAATTTAGCAGAATAACTGTTTAGGCCTACACACTGCAAGTATTTAAATGATGACAATGTATACAGTAGAGTCTATACAAGAGCCGAATGAAAAATTAAAAATGTTAAATACAATTTGATTGATTGATTTATTGATTTATTTATCACGACACACATTTCAGAGTTACAAACTTAGATAAAATATTAACGGTGCACGTGAACGGTAATACAGGCCCACAAGTGGCGCTTACATATTCCGACTTTACTACGATTCTTATACAAGTACTTATGTGCAAAAATAGGCCTATAATGTTATCATTTTTAGATAAATATAGAGCTTAAACTTCTTAGTTACTTAGTAGCATATACAACAAATACTGGTAGCCTCTATACAAACGTGACAGCATAAGGGCAGCATAGTGAATCAAATGTGAGGAAAATTGTGATTTGTACAATTTATATTATAGAATTATAAAAACATATTAATATGCGTTAAGAGTAATAATAAAGAGATTCTTTATAAAACTTCCAATTAAAAAATTTACAATAGACATGGTAGACTATATAGAATAGTAATGCTGTTAAGTTTGAAAAGTAATTTAGCATCAAGGCTATCAAATGTGTCAGCATCAGAGTAACACACTTTAAAACATAATAACGGATTAATGACAAATCCGAATTAAGAACTAAAAAGTAAATTGAAGAATGGTTTAAAAACAAAATACATTTATTAGGACTTCTATAATTAAAATAGCATTTGGTAAAATAAATTAAAAAATTAACTACATAAAAATTTAATTAGCCAAGTCATATCTACTCTTTACATAATATTGCAAATCAATACTATCAAGGCCTCTTTTAAAAACATTAAATGATGTAGACTGAACTACACTGGCAGGCAAATAATTCCAAGCAGATATGCATCTATTTCTAAAATAAAATCTTTCACTATTTAAACGAAATGAATTTGTATGAAGGCATGCACCGTTATTTCTGGTAATACCTTGCTTAAAGGAAAAGAATCATCAACAGGCAAATCAACCAATTCGACGGTTATTTTAAAATACATGCATAGATCGGCTTTTAATCGGCGCTGTTCCAATGATTCAGTTCCCAAAGTTTTAAGTCTATCAGAGTATTGTAACTCATTCATACCGTAGAGACGTTTGGTAAATCGTTTTTGGACTGACTCAAC
>JAQFZF010002207.1:0-12738 GCA_034695365.1 Enchytraeus norvegicus
ATCAACACGAAATGTGATTGATTCAGATTATTGTCACACTTTAGGAATTAAAATTGAGCCACTTGATCATTCCGAGACCAAAGCTTTGATAAGCGCTGGTGGTCAGATTTTAGACGTTAAAGGTTCTTGTAAAATTGAAGCAAAGTTTGGAGTTCTAGGAGTAGGTTTAACGTTTATGGTATTAGATAATCTGCATTCTAGATTCATTCTAGGCGTTGAGGCATTGGAATACTGTCCAGCATCTTTAGACTTTGTAGCTAAGTCTCTTACTTTGTTTAACGGTTTAGTAATATTACCATTGAAATGCTTTTCAAATGCGTCTGGATCCGATTTAGCATTGGCTGCGAGTACATGCCCCATAACACCACGGAGTGAAGCGATAATCCCTGTTTATTTCGATAATGTTAGCAGCAGGACTGATAACTGTGAAGTCATTTTGGAAGGCTTGGAGATTCCTTCCGTTAAATGTGTTAAGATAACTCGAGTTTGACTGTCGGTGTCTCAACCTTTCAAGTTTTGTCGTATAAGGAAAATCAGCAGTGTTAAATAACACTGCTACTTTTCATGTCTTTATAAGAAAGAATAAGGCATTAGCTTCCGTTTCCGCAATCGATGAAATTGTGAGCACGATAACTGAAGACAAACAAACAGTCGGTCGAACTCAATATTTTAACATTCCATCAAAAGGTAATGTTTACAAGTGCGCCGATTTCGGGTTGAAAATTCCAAATTCTGAACTCACAAATGAGCAAAACAAAAGGCAATGGACATGTTAGATGCTAATGGGGATAGTTTCTGTAAAACGTTAAAAGATTTAGAAACCATACATTTGATAAAACATTCCATTGACACAAGAAATCATGCTCCAATTTGCAGGACACCTTACATTCACGGTCCCATAGCAAAGAAAGCAATTGATAGAAATATTCAAGAAATCGTGGACGCGGGAATTCTCGTACCAAGTTTCTCACCCTGGGCCAGTCCAGTCTTAATAGGAAAAAAGAAGCCTAATAAGGACGGCTCAGATATTGGACCCACGAGTGTTACGGATTCCAGTAGAATCGTGATCGATTATAGATTTCTAAACAAATTGAGTCCTGATAAACCAAACGAATATCCTTTACTAACACACACCGAGATTGCCATTACCATGTCTGACGTCCAGCCTACTATCTTTTCAACTCTCGACTTGAAGTCAGCCTATTATACGATCCCCCTAACCGAAGAGAGTAAAGTTAAATCGGCTATTATTACACAAACTGGGAAATATAATTTTAAGGTCATGCCTATGGGTTTAAGTTCAGCAACTGCAACAATGAGTCTCAACGACAGATGGATAAGGCTTAGACAGCGCTACATTAATATTAATATTTACTAATTTTCCATGGGGAATTTGATAGGATTCACCGATTTTTGAAAAATTTATCAGAACGTAGAGATGTAGCAAATCGTCCTATCTCGCCCCATTATAGATTTAGAAAAGCCATTTTAACATTAAACTTTTCTTGTCTATAAACGACGATAGAAACAATGTAATCAGACCGTTGTCCACGAGCAGACTATATCCTAGTGGTGTGAAACACATGAAAGCAGCAAGACTATACTTAACTCTCCATTATGGAATTTTGTGGTACTGTGCATTTTGGATAGAGCAGCTCTTCATAAATATACTTATTGATTGAGTGATTGATGGCTTTACTGAAAGCCCATTAGAAATTAAAAAGTGTATTAAAATCTGCAGTCAAAAGTGGAAATTAAGTGACGTTTCGAGAAGCTCCTAACTCTTGGAGATTAGATAAAAAATAAAAGAGATTACGGAAAAATAAAATGTTACAGATATTAAAAGGTTTAACGTATGTGGGCCTATAGACAATCAGCCGTTCAAAAGGCCGATTTCTGAAAGTAAAATTTATAGTGCGTCTACACTCTACAGGCAACGGGGGCATAGCCTTTCCCATAACGCAGAGGTTGTGTGTTAGCGAAAGTATGCGCGGGGCTGATTCCGATCATGGGAAAGCTACAGCTCACAGGTGTCATGGTCAATCATCTGACGGTGAGGTCGCCAGCCCGATTCTTTACAATCTAATTTGATAATTATATGATTTGATCATAGACGCCAGACCTGTGGTAACCTTCGCAATCTTCCGAAATAGTAGGCTAAGTTACTACGTACTAATTGCTTCCTATTAGTCTACCCACGAAGGGATGGCAGGCTTCGTTGGCCCCCCGTTCTACATCCGATATTTACTCTCTGATTGACTCGACCCGGATTCACATTCCGGACATAATGCTCAACATTAGAAACATACTGACCGGGATCATTGAGCCACTGAGAAACTCAGATACATATGGCGTGTTGATTCCGGGAAACTTGAGAAACTTTAGACAAGTCGAACGCGGCACATGTCGAAGATGACTAACGCAATTGCCGCACAGTAGTCCGTGCCATGACCTCTGTGTACTTAGCCCTTTGGTCGCTCAAATTTCAGATTAGAAGTGGTCTTGCCACGTTAGCTGCCGTATGGCAGACTATCTACTATATACTACACAAAAGCGATTCTGAGACATAAGTTAAGAGTGCGCTATATAAAGCTTTTGATTGACTGATTGATACATGTATATTGTATAACAGTATATGGGTCTTTATTATGGGATGCCTGTATGTATGGAATATCGGTAGAGATCCAATAATGTATTATTGTAGGAGTATAACAATGTACAGGGTGCGCCAAAAAATGCACCCTCCGCGAATTTTTATAATAATATCGCTACATTGCACCTCTTTGTAGTATACAATTCTAGGATCATTCAGGGTCCAATTTAGCACTTTCCAATTTAGTTTAAATTTCATTGCAATATTTGGTCTAGCAGCCGAAGTATGCACTGTCTGGCACAGCAACCCTACTTTTCAGATTCGATATGCTGTGTATTATACTCTCGTTTAGAAAGCTCTAATGTCAACATGTATATAAAAGCGAATATCTCGGCTGCTAGACTAAATATTTCAATGCAATTGATAGGAATGTGTTAAATTGGACCTTGAACGATTCTAGAAATTTACATTATACACAAACGCAAGATGGCGAAAATATTAACAAATTTTCTAAAGGAAGCTCTATTGTCACCGGTTGATGTGCAACAAAAGTGAATAACTCGGCTGGTAGACCAAATATTTCAATGAAATTTGGTACGAAAGCGTTAAAATGGACCCTAATGATCCTAGAAATTTATATTACAAACATACTTCAGATGAGGAAGTTATTAAACATTTCGTAGGGGGTTCATTTTTTGGCGCACCCTGTATGATATAATTGTATCCCAGACATGCAGATATATATAGGCAGATCAACTTCATGCAGATATCCGCGATATTTGATAGGAAACCAAGGGCAAATGTAACATCATTTAACTTTAAAGCATTGAGAGGCAGAAAGTTACACGACATTGTATTTGCAGACTCAGAAGCTATGCTTATGTCGTCATGCTGTTGTTGCCCACCCGAAGATCAGCTGTGGTGCTGACCTCCTCTATCTTCGTCCTTGGGAGCGCTCCTCCAGGCCCCGCCGCCAGGTGTCCAGCAGCTCCGCCGCCTCGCAGGGATTGTTCCATAGGTCTATTGGAGTAAGTGTTGTCTGTATTTGTGTGGATTTGCTTATTTCGTATTTGTTTTTCGTATTTATTTTGTATTTGCGTATTTCGTCATCGTCTTCAGGTTTATATAATATAAAGTACATGTAAGTGAGTCATGATAAATACAGTATAATGCAATATCTCTTTTAAGAGATTGGTTTGCTACCACTGTCCGTTATAATAACTCACTAAACAAACTGTTACCAAATTGATCATATTAATACAAATATTCAAATACAGTGTTCATGTTTTATTTCAATTTACTTAATCAATATAATAATTAAATATTTAGAATAATTTGACTAAGATGAATATTGAATAAGTAGGCCTATTAGTTAGTGTCGTATTGTGTACATATTTAATATGAATTAATAGCCAAACTCAATGCAGATACACAATAAATGCACACACACGGCCGCATATGCAGGTCAGGCGGCCTTTAATCTAGATATGGTTATAACACTTGTTAAATCTAGATTTTAGAACACTAAATACCAGTCGTTACTGAGAATTCTCAGATAGAGATCTCAGCGTTACACATTGAGCAGGCCTTACGATAGTAGAAGAGGCATTTCTCCAAACACGACTCGTGCAATATGTGTACACATGGGAGATGATTTCCTCCTTCCAATTGTTGATGACATACGGCACAAACATCCTCATAGACTTTAAGCTGACTCTCAGTGGCTTGTGGTATCTTTCAAAGCTTTTTGTTCAATACATACGTCTTGTATATCCCTACCAAACTTCTAGTCTCTACATAAGCGCCGTAGGATGTCCAAGCGATCATAATAATATTTCAGCATGACAGGATAATGGGGTGTTTATCAGACAGATATTGTCTACGGCCGGACACAAACCCTAGGAATTGACATAAGCTGCTGAATTTCTGTACAGATGCTGTTGATTGTGTCCAAAGTTCTAACTACCTTATCATAGGTGTCAGAGTCTTTCTTAGCAACAGCAGAGCATGACTGTAGGTGTGCTATGTGAAAAGTAACTGTTTTGATAATAGTACCAATGGTGATCTCAGTACAGATATGCAGAACTAAAGACACATCGTCTAATATGACAAATCTCCATGTTAAAAATAACACGAACAGCGAAATAAGTGAAATGAACATTAAGAAGATGATGTGTCTACCACAAATTTTGAGGTATGTCTTAAGCGTCGCCGATTTCAATCTGTCATCCACTAGAATATCATTCAGAATGGCTATGAGCAATGGGTTTATTCTATTCGTTATGCCCGAGATGACTACTAAATATTGAGTCATCTGAAACGTAAACAAGAAGTATATCATATCTTCCCAACTCCCCGCAAGGTATGCTGACAATCGGTAATCTGGAATGATGTTACGTACCAATGTATATGCTAACATCAAAAACACTGGCAACCGTGACTGTCAGAAACCCAGAAGGTTTTAGATAAGCATCTTTAAATGCATTTGTCAGAACCTTGTCGACGACTACAAAGGCTATTTCCATTGTTTCCGATGGAAATAGGCAAACTAGAAACTTTATCGTACATTCGTGCAGGCTTGTTGAACTGCAATGCCAGGATGAATACTGCTCAAAGAGTTTTATGAAGAACAACATTGCCAAGGATAACCGTGTATCTGTGAGCTCGATGTCGGTAAAATCTTCAACATTTTCCATTACTGGTCTGTTTGTTAAAATTTCGTTGCTTAACTCCAGGTTTACTTTGAAGTAACTTGTAGCCTCTAAAGCACGGAGGACAACACTAGCCTCTTTTTCAAATACGGCGTACACAAGGTAGATACTTTCAATAGTCGAGTCAGATAATTCTAGGGGAATAGTCAAGGTGATGAAAAGTGGTGGCATCATAAATATCACAAAAACCAGACATGATAAGCTTCTGATTGCATCCACCAATCCACTACGTGTAGTACCTTTCTCGTCTTCCCGGTAGACTTTCGGAAGAAAAAGAAAGAATGCAGGTGCTAAATAGAATTGAATTACAAGTCTTGTAAGCATGGTTAAGTTGAGCTGTGGGAATACATATAAAGCTATGAAGAGCGTTTGAATGTTGAGGGAATGGCCAGGGGCAGATGGTCGACATACCCCAGTATCTACTGTGTCGTTGTTGAAAATAACCAGGTTGTCAGGGCCCAGTGTAGATTTAGAAGCGGTCTCGAGTGTTCAGACTAAGCGATAAGATGATGATTGACGCGAGGATCAGATGGAATTAGATTCGCTGAAGTTGTTTCATTGAAATCATGTCCAGACCAATAATGCACATAACACACCCTTAAACACACAACATAATGAACATATGATATGTATGATGACATTCCTGATATTACTGTCCTGAGAGGACTAAAAGTACGTTAAGACCATATTTGTATTTTTGTATATAATATGCACAATTGAAAATATCGGTTAAATTGGTAGAGTCATTTCAATTAAATATGCAAATCAGAGGCTCAAAAACGCAGGAAGTAACAGAGCACAAGGATATACAATGGCAACACATTACAAAATGTACAATATAGGCTATCTACATACTAAACACACTAGTTTAGTATAGTAAACAGTGCTTACTAGTAAACACTAGTAAATCATGTTAATCTAAATTTTGATTCGTTATTCTACTTGTGTGTGTCTGGTATAATGCCGTCAAAGGCAAAGTATTCTGGTTCATAGCTTCTGTGTCCTAGACTACTTTGAAGTTCAAATTCCATATTTGTTGAGGCCTTACCACATCGTCCGTGGCTCATGGCATCTTAGACTACTTTTCCCGTAACCTTCTCTAAAGACGCCTCTGAGATTCCTAGTAGGCTCCTATAGAAGTTTCATAAATGTCATTTTGTTTAGTATTGTATTGTATTGCATGGTATAAGACAGTGGTGTACAACCTCGACGATAATAATATAATGTGTTCGTTTATTTCTTGATATCTGTCATAACGCAGAAATCTTACATGAAAGTAACAGAGCATACACAAGGATTTACAATGGCAACACATTACAAAATGTACAATGTAGGCTATCTACATACTAAACACACTAGTTTAGTATAGTAAACTAGTGCTTACTAGTAAAGGTGTCCAGACGATTGACGCCCGGACGATTGAAGCCGTGGACGGTTGACACCCGGACGGTTGACGCCGCGTACGGTTAACGCCCGGATTTTTGACGCACTTTACGCAGACGTACGCAGGCGAGGATTCAAGTGTCTCACACCAATCAATTACAGTTAACCGGCAACGACCTTTTTAGAGTGACACCTTCAAGCAGACGAGGATTCCAGTGTATGTAGGCCTATGCGTGTCACAACAATCAATTATTGGCAAGCGTCAATGAGCAAGCACACCATGTATATATACTTTCTGAGTTTATATAGAGCTCAAACAAAAGCACTCTCTGTTTATTTTGGGTTTTGGAAAAATCGAAGAATGTCTTCAATATAACACATTTTGAGTTTCCCGGTGAACTATGGCCTGCAGGTGTCTACTGTCCTCCACAGTAGTGGTTCTACGTCGGGGCCAGGGGGGCCGTGGTCCCCCACATTTCCAAACTGCCCTCCAAATATTTTCTGGCCCCCCGCAAATATTTGTGTGGCCTCCCAATTTCTTATATAATATTATTATAGGAAACTCAAAAAACATTTTGGGGTAAAACATTTGGTTCTAGACCAACATATTTTGGGGGCATGACCTGCCCCCTCCTCGAAATATGTTGGTCTAGAACCACCGCTTATCTTCTCTGAAGCAACAAGAATCGTGAAACGTACGACAGAATGATAGGCGTTTAAAAAATAAAGTACTTATCCCGTCAGCGGCACCTCGCCAAATTTTGTTTGATTTTGACAGTGCTGCTATGAAACATAACTTAACATTTAATGGGTCAGGAAGCATCAGATGCTTGTCTAAGACCCATATAATGGACAAAGGAGAGCCAAGCAGCCACGGAGCAAAGCGCCACAACCGATGTGGCAGCCTAGACCTCTGCCAGAGTAGAATTTGAATACCAATTGGTCCATTATACAGAAATCATAGCCACATGGCCAACAGCTCTCCACTGCCTCATCCGCTTCAGTCGCCTCTTACGAACATGCGCAGTTGTCGGTGGGATCATTTCTCAATTTTCCCGAACCCACTCGGTTAAATGAATGCTAAGTAAAGCTTATATATAAGTGTGTAAAGGCGCAACCGTCCGGGCGTCAACGGTCCTAGGCGTCAAACGTCCGGGCGTCAACCGTCCGGGCGTCAACCGTCCGGGCGTCAACCGTCCGGGCGTCAATCGTTATAGAATCCTAGTAAATACTAGTAAACAATGAATAGAATTAGTAAATGTCTTTATAAAGCATCAGTATGATCATCAATCACCTTATGGCGAGGAAACGGACATTAAATCCTCATTATCTTGTATAGTGTTTTCTATATAAGAATGTTATTATGGAATTTGTTCCCGTTGGGTTCAGAAAATCTGAGAGTAGGCCTATCGACTAAGCGAAATCTATTTAAATAAATTAATACTTGAATCTTAAGATATTTCACACGTCCCAAATAGTTCTATTCGGTGCATTTCATGGTTCTTTTCTTATGTACCAAATAACCCTTACAAAAAATACACATGTAATTCACATGTGAAAATTATACGTTTGATTTTGACTACGTGATTTACAACTATAGTTCACATGTGGTAAAAACACGTGATGGAACACATGTGATGGAACACATGTGATGAAACACATGTGATGGTTCATGTGATAAGGGTTCATGTGTATCACACCGTCAAAATCACATGCGACCATCTGAAGTTGATGTGTTTCACATGTTGTGGTTAGCATGTGCCTGCATATATAGGGATACTTTAAGAAAATTAAATCAGAATATAGTTTTCAATAAAAATTTAAAATAACTATTTTTAATAAAAACAGCATCCTGTAAAATTATAACTAACTGTATAATACCATCTCAATAGTTAACATAATACTTCAAGCTAGACAATAGTTTCAGTTCAGCAAAATGTCATATCCACATAAGCTACGCTAAGATAGGTAACGCAATTAAATAGCAACTGTCGTCTTCAGTTTACGATGCGAATTTGTGTCGTCCTTGCATTTTGCCGACATTTTGGTCCTGATGTCTCCAACATCCACTTGAGGGTATTTCTCCGAGACTCGAGCTGAAATACAAGCACAACATATGACGTATTAATAATATATTATTACAAACAAGTTTTGACACGGCAATGTCAATAATGTTAAATTAGTTAGAACATATAGCAATGTTTCATTGGATGGCCTAGGCATAGCATACTATATAGCTTGCTAACCAGATACAAGCCTACCAGTTTGAATTATAATATAATATGATACTGTATAGTATGATATAATATATAATGTATGATAATGTACGTATGTACATTGTACAGCTAATTGATAATTGCACTTATGTTTCTAACTTTACATCCTATAGCATCCATATATTTGTGATTATTTTTAAAATATAAAGAACACAATATGCACAAAATATAGAAAGGTTAAACACTTATGTTGAGACGGTGTACAATGAATTAACTCGATATAGCCTGCATGCATATGCTTTCATTTCCATGTTGGCTCGAAAAACACAAAATAGATTACAGAGAGCTGTACGTGTTTCGCAAAAGTCGGCAAATGCAATCGTTGAGGAATGAGGATGAGAATTAATATAAAACCTCCTCAGAAGACCTAACTCCATTGAACAAATTAAGGCATCATTTTATACCAGTAGCAGAAGCCTTGATCAGGCTCTCTACAGAACATTTCACATCAGATAATTATAACCCACCCAGTAAGTGGCCCAGAACCAGCAGACAAACAACAATTAGTCATGGTCTACAATACTCAGATGGTTTCAATATAGGCTTAAGCTACGCTCGCAGGCTTACAATAAGTGAATTGTCCCATAAGAGTAACACGAGAAGGGAATTATTATATAAGATGGGGAGAAGGAAAATCCTTCGTGACACATGGAATCATGAGCAAGAAGATACACGTGTAGACATCCATTTTGCCTTGCACCATCCATGTACACTGGCAGAGAAGATAGACATACAATAATAATAAAGAAATATATCATGCTTCATATGTTATCTCTTCTAATGATGATGCACTATTTTGAATGACTACATATATGATGCACTTAATTTATAAGGCAATATGTGTAAAGGAATCCTCCGTTTTATTTATGCAATCATGAATATATTACTTGCCTATTATGAATTTCACTCGTACTGGATCGAGAGCTTCTTTCTTCTCCCTTGCTTGATCGCCAGGAAGAGCTCGAGGCTTGTAGCAGGGCTTGCCTGTGAGGCTGCAGCTGTTCATCTCTTGTTTGGTGAAGAGGGCACTCATTAGGTTGCATACAAGTTTCTTGTATGTCTTCGCACCCTGCTCCACCTCTCTCAGTCGATCTGCTGATAGCAGAATGGTCGCCTCAGTATGTTCAATGTTATCCTAATACATATCAAATTAAGCAACATCTGTTACAGTATTAGTCAAAACATTGTATGCAAAATAAAACTATTAAACAAAGATATAATTGGAAATATAAAGATGCATATATTGAGAGGATCGAAGTTTAACTTGTGTGTAATATTCACACATAATAAATGATGCCTCCAAACGGTGTTGTTAGTTAGCGGCCTTTAGGCCAGATTTTCGTACTTGGCATTGGAGGTTCAAGTTTTGGCCTTGTGGGTTGATATCTTGACTTTTTTAAAATTTCACGTTACTGTACCAATCAGACCTATTCAAGAATTCAGTTACGAACAACACTGCCCACGTAAATTAATAATGTAACTTTAATGCTAAATATACTTTATTTTTATTTTTATAGAGATGGCATAGAAGTATTTTGATCAACTTTACCAACCTGCTCCAAAGGATATGCATTTGCAGCTGTAATTAGCTGCGGGGGCTCCACTTGAGCTGGCAGCTCTGGAGCTGGTTGTGAAGGTGGTTTCACAGCCAGCGTCTGCTGATGATCGATTAGCTGTTTCGGCTTTGCAACTATCGGCGACCCATGAGGCAGCTCTTGAACTGATACATGAGCCCGGGGGAGACCTCCTCTTGCTATCTCAATTAGATCGGGCAACCCTGTGTGCAAATATAATGACATTTCTATTTATAATCAATTCAAAAATATTATTAAAGTTACTAATATAACATAATTATATATATATAATTAATATATATAATAATAATATAATATATATTAATAATATATTAATATTAATATTATTATATTAATATTAATATATTAATAATATATTAATAATATATTAATATATAATATATATTAATTATATAATTAATATATATCATAATTAATATAATTAATTATATATATTTATAAGTAATTCCTTTGTTGAATCCGGGAAACTTGAGAATAGACCAAATGAAAACTGCACAGTCCACATATTTCGTAAAAGCCAATTAATTCATGGAGCGGTTTTAAAAAACTAGCCTGTACGTGTTATGTGTGAAAATAAGCTTATACCGATAACTTTAAAAAAGTCTCATAAATGTAATCATAGCTATTTTGCATAGAATTGTATAAACATACCCCTCTGTAACTGATAATTGAAGTGTGTCAATTCCGCATTGGCACTCTTTAATTTTAAAATCTCTTTGTGGAGCTCCCGATTCTCAAGCCTTAATGACTTCACAGTTGCATCCTGATCGTCATCTGAGACACTTTCACGTTTCTACAATACAAGCAGTAATATTATCATTGTTTAGGCCAACTTTAGGTTTTACATTTTGAATTAATGTTTAATCGAATATATCATGCCAACTTTGCCAAGGTATCTTTATACTTCAGTGGCGCCACCACGGGGCGTGGGGGAGGAGGCAATTCTCCCCCCACTCATTGCCCCAAAACCATTGCGGGAGTACACAATGCATATGAACCCGCCCCACCCCGCACAAAAAATGACAATAAAATATAACATTAAATATAATTGCTAATATGACCAGTACAATTAATAAAATAGTTCTGACCCTTTTGAGAGAAATATCTGGCATAGTCGTAGCACTCGCTCCATCAGTAGGCTTCAGAGCTTCGATCTCTCCTGATGAAAAGTCTCCTTTGGCTTGAGCTTGTTTGACACATTTGTCTTCTAGCTTCTTTATTTCTGCCAAGCTATCTATTAAAGCAATATAGCAAAACAGATACATAAAAACATTAATAATAAATTAATACTACTAACGCGACTGCACGCGCAACGTGAATAAGGGTCGAAATGACTATCATAATTAATCAATATTTACTCAACATCAGAAATCTCACAATTTATAAAGTAGGCCTGCACCATGGTCTATCATATGAATCAGATGCTATAATGAGCTGCAAGATGAACGTAGAATTAGGCGTCAATTAAAGCTATTTTATCAAATAGGTATTTTAATGGGTCATTAACAAAATTAGCAAAAATTAACAATTAACAAAAAACAATAATTCTATACTTACTGCTAGATGCTATGACCCGAGCCTCGTATTTCGGAAAGCCACCCTTGGGGCGCTTAAGATTCTCACTCGCATACTCGGCCAATCCAATTCGCTTGCTGTCGTCCATCATGAATTTATCTAACACAAATCTCTCTCGGCTGACCATATATTTCATCTCTTCTGTCCAGAACAGTAGCACGTACTTATCGCTCATTGTAAAGTATTTAATTAGACCTTAAATTATAGTATTATTATTATACTATTATTATATTATTATAAAGTAGTTTAAATTATATAATAATGTTGTTTTTAAAAAGATGCGCGTAAAGCAAATCCAAACAACAAAAGATATTCTTATTTCCGTTCTTCGAGTCTTCTTTACTAAAATGCGGCTTATTTCTTCTTTATGCCTACATGTTGTTTAACTCTGCTCATGATAATTATTTGGATTTGGATTTTTTGAACGGGGGGGGGGGGGAGTCAACAACATGTATTCTACACAAGGATGTTGTTGCAAACCGGATGGAGCATCTCTCCATACCGCAATGTTAAAGAATAGAAGCCAGTGACTTATTCCCTGCTCCTGAAAATAGGAGCCCAGAGAATGTAAACATCGATCAGCTGATCGTATTAAGAAATATAAA
>JAQFZF010002208.1:0-12738 GCA_034695365.1 Enchytraeus norvegicus
CACATTGTAGCGCTGAACAGCAATCGAGAGCCTCTGCCACAGAAACTGCACCTCTCTCACGTCTCCTGAGATAGCCCAAACTAGTAGATCATTATCATTATCATTTGAGATTCGGCCTTTTACGGTGATTGGTCAGCGAAAAGCCCGAATCTCAAGTAACCAATCAGTGAAAAAGGCCGAATCATAAATTATTATAATGAAGGTCAGCCAATCAAATGCAGCAAACACTGAAACTAGGTTTCATTAGCATTTGAGATTCTGCTTTTACGGTGATTGGTCAGCGAAATCCCGAATCTCATCTAGCCAATCAGAGCAACCCCGAATCACAAACTAGTAGTATTTTCTAATGAGCTTTTCTATCAGCTGATCATATGAAAACAATAATTATAATGCTATAAATTGTTAGTGGAAGTGTTAGTTTGTTAGCACTAGTTAACATTGCTCGCAACAACACGTCGACTAACACGTGCAGCAGTCGAAGAGCAGGAGAGCGATCTTTCTAATATATATTTTTATATATTTAATACTAGAAAATAACTCTGTTATGAATATTTGGATGTTGCATAAGTTACCGTAATATCAGAAAATTTCCTAATTATTTTAAAAGCTTTTATTTAGGTTTACTTGTATGTATGTTAGTATGGGCAGGGGCGGATTTAGGGGGGGGGCATGGCCCCCCTCCCTCGAGTCGAGGGGGGACCAAGAAAAAAATTTGAATGTCAAAAATGGCAAGTTTTTGAAAATTATGCATTAAATCCGCATAGTTTGCCGCTTTGGCCCTCCCGGCCCCCCTCGATTTTGTCTGGCCCCCCTCATTTTTTTGCTTGACCCCTCCCTAAGAAAATACATGTAGTTGGGTTCTCAGCGGACCTGGAAAACCTGGAAATGTCATGGAATTTGACCAGACCTGGAAAAGTCATGGAAAAGTCATTGAATTTGAAGTCTGGTCATGGAAAAATTGTGATAATTTTTTCTTAAATATTTTATCACCTCCAATAGCTTAAAAGTTGAATAGATATGAAATAAAAGAGAATATAATTAAAAAATCAGTAGTTATTTATCAAGATGAGATATGTATATTCATTTATTATGCGTAGTCATTTGGCGTATTGGTTTGAAAAATTTGTTCGTAAGTCCGCGATTCGAAGCCATACATGGCGACGAGTGTAAATTTGGGTCAAAACTGGTCATGGAAAATTTTTTGGAGGTCATGAAAAAGTCATGGAAAAGTCATGAAATTTGAAATGGTCAGGTTGCTGAGAACCCTGTGTTAGTGATCTTAGGGACGAGGGTAAGGCAATCCTAAACCTTATTGATTGATTGATTAATATCTTTCTTATAAATAAATGTCATCTATATAATTATTTGTAGCACAATGAGTCATGTAAAGCCAGGATGAAGGTGTTTCTATTATCATGGACGGCATAATTCTTATTACAATTTAACTGGATACATCAATGCAAAGTTACATATTTAGTGGATCGTATAATTTATGTGGATTACTTTCTCAATGCAACATCTTAATATAGGCCTAGCCTATAGTGAAAATTAATAAACTATTTTTAATATATCCTTCTTTAACTGAAGAAAGAAGCAAGAGAACTTACGCTGAATCAAGAAATAGACTAGTTAATTTTTTCCGATTCCAGATTACCTCGCTTAGCAGCTGCTGTATGATAAAGTATATTAGTTTAATCAACATCTTGAGATTGTGATCTGTACAGAGCTTTGGAAATCATATAGCTTCAAAATCAGAATTAGTCGGCCTCTTCGTGGAATAGGCGACCAGCCGCACAAGTTTGATAAAGTGCGGCAGATCACTAGATGATTCAAGATGCACTTTAGTGTTGCCGAACATGCCAGCGAAACACTCTTGGAGCTGAACTATTTTCGCCAGGCAGGATTGCTATGTGATATAACACTGCGCGCTGGTGCTGACACATTCCTAGCACATCGTGTTGTGCTGGCTTCTACAAGTGCTTACTTTAAGGTTTGCCATATCATTTATATCATATATCATTCTTTATATAGCCCTATAGCAAGTAGTAAATTGTTAAAATTAATGCACTTTAATGTATTAAGTACGCATTAAATTACTAACTATATCAAGCTAAAAGTATTAAAGTATGGATCTGCATATTTTGATAGGTAGCCTTTAGAATGCTTCGTATATCGTATATTGATCATATTACAAACGAAACAGTATTGTTTAGAGCGAATATCCCCACCAGGAAATTGATGAAAATCATTAGAAGATGACAACTTGAATTTTTGGGACATGTAATGAGGAAAGAGGGGCTGGAAGATTTTATACTTAATGGAAAAATTCAAGGAACAAGAAGTAGAGGTAGACCACGGCAAACGTATATGGAGATTGGAGAGTCTATGCAATTGGATCCAAACTCAGTTACCCAAGGAAGAAATGAAGAATATAACGGTGATAAACATATTGCGCACTACAAAAGATCGACAAAGTTGGAGAGCCATGATCGCCTACGTCCTTAATGGATATGGTACCTGAAGAGAGAGCCTTTAAAAGGTTATTTGACAAATTTAGAGTTCTAGATAAATTGTCAATCTATCGAATATCTTAAATAAGTGCAATAAATCAGCATTGCCTTTTGATGTATGTTATTTAATATCATCTGGACAGCATTTGACTAAACCGAAAAGTGAGATGATTAAAGTCTTTTTTACATGATTGCTACACAGCCTATGAGGCCTACCACTTTTTCTCGCTATTTTTCACTTTATCTTATCACTTTTGTAGGTACCAACTAATTTATTGTTGTTTGCCTAACAGTTAAGTTTGGCAATGACCTCTAAACCAGTGCATTGGTATTTAGATTAAGTTAAGTAAACTCTGAGACTCAGTTTGGTACTCGTGCGCTATTTAATAGCTTCACTATTAAAAATGATTGAGTGATTGATTATAATTTGTTCTGCAATAACTTGCAGGCTATGTTCACGACATCAGGAATGAGAGAGTGCAAGATGACAGAGATACCGCTGCAGGGTGTTAAGTCAGAGATATTGGCAGCACTGATCAACTTTGCGTACACAGCAGAGCTGGAGGTGACGGAGCACAATGTCTGCGCACTGCTCTCCTCAGCCTCCCTCTATCAGATGCCTCATGTCATAAATGCTTGCGCAACATTCCTCGAACAACAACTCGATGCCTGTATGTACCTTTTCAAAATATTAATCAGTTACATATAACTCAATTTAGCAGACTTCAATTAAATATAGTTGTGCACACTTGTTTGTGAAGACACAAAAGGGCTGTAAAACGTGAATAGGCCTAGTTCATAGGCTTATTATATCTTCAATCATCATATTTTTAATATTGTCTGCAGGCTAAGTTTTCAAACAATGTGACAAAAAATAATAATAAAATAACATCTCTTAGAATTGTCATCATTTGGTGTTATTAACAACTAAAGGCTAAAAAGACTAAATATTTAAAGCTGAATTTAAAGTCGTTTTCATCTCTCGAAAGGATATTAGTGACAAGCGATATATACATATTATTTGCAACTAAACTTGATGTGCAAGTAATTCAATAGAAGTAGCTAAATTTACTGAATCCATTGCTGTATGGTATTTTACAAGTACTTAATTTAATTATTTGTGTACACCAACGTGCAGGCAACTGTATAGAGATAGCAGACTTTGCCAGTGCACACTGTTGTTCAGCGCTGTACACTCGTGCCAAGGACTACATCTATCAACACTTCACGGAGGTCTCACAGACTGACGAGTATCTACAACTCTCTCACTCACAACTCGCTCAAATCATCAGATGTGATGAACTCAGCGTCAAGGGAGAGGCTGAGGTAACCTGAAAATCAATCAATTTTATTAATCAATCAATTAATTAGGTAGAACTTTAATCAAGCAATCAGTCAACATTTTATCTATTAATTAATAAATCAATATAACTCTCAATATGAACATTTGATCATACATACAATTCTACAAATTCTATTTTAATTTAATACAATTTTATTATTAATTGCATGCAGTAACCTTTATTTAATAGCTTGAAAACACTGTTCAGCATTACTTTTTATATTTTTTCATGAATTTTAACAAATAATTATGCAACATGTGCATCTCTTTTGCAACAGATAATTAATTCTAGTACAATTTTAGAATCTATATTAAATTACTATATTATTGTTGTTAATTCATATTGATTGATTGAACACAGGTATTTGACGCAATACTTCGGTGGGTTCGCTATGATGAAGAACGCAGAAGTCAACGATTAGATCAACTATTAGGAGCTGTCAGGCTCCACCTACTTGCCCCCGCCTACATCCGTCAGCTGACCAATCACTGTCAAGTATTACCCCATGCCCCGCGCACCTGCGTCGAGCTGCTCGAACACACCCTAAGTGACCTTACCCTTCACAAACCTCTGGTGCTCAAACAGCGTCTTCCAGACAGACCCAAAGTCGTTTACATCCTTGGCGGGTATTTACATCAGTCTCTCGGCAGTGTGGATTGCTGGAACCCGGAGAGCGGCACATGGTGTACCATGACCAGCCTGGATACGCCGCGGTATGGTATGGCGGCGTGCCAGGTCAAGAACCGGATTTATCTGGTTGGTGGTCGAAGTAACACCGCTTTTGGAACGAACGATTCTGCGAGAGTTGACTGTTTGGACGTTGTTAGCAATGAGTGGAGGCAGTGTAGTGAAATGTCTGAGAAGAGGAATAGGTTAGGTGCAGGTGTACTGGATGGGTTTATATACGCAGTGGGCGGGTCTTGTGATAAACAGCATCATAGCTCTGTAGAACGGTAAGTAGTAATTTAATCTTTTTGTATATTTTCTCACATGACAAACGCACATGCTACTTTCCTTTCTTAGTTGCTGTTTCTGTGTAATTTATCTTATTTTTCTAAAACGTCTTTAGTTGCTATCTGCCTATATTTATGCTATATATATATATGTCAGAGATATATCTAAAATTATATGTCTGGGATATATATCTGAGATATATAGATCTATATCTGTGACATATCACTGCACTGCCAACACTTTAGTTGCCATCCAAGATAATTATAATCCTATCTAACAAAGTTCTATTACGTTATGAAAGTCTGAAGCGGCATCGCATACCAACTGCATGTGTTCTTTGAGAGAGCTAAGTACTAGCTTTGTTATGTTCAATCCAACAATGCCAACGATGAATGACAAAGATATCGACTGAGGATACAGCCTTCACGAGGTGGAGGTGCTAATTTGTCAGAATATGTAAGCGCCACTTGTGGGCTGTGGCCTGTATTACCGTTCATGTGCACCGTAAATATTTTATCTTTAGAAGCTTGCAAATGTGAAATGAGTGTCAAAAATTATTAGGCTTATAAATGCATAAAGTCGATATGTTGAGCTTCAGAATTTCAGATTTCACGTTATTTCGCACAAAATAACATATCCCTAAATAATGACGTTTAAAAAAATGCTTTCTGCAGTATCTTTTAGACATTTGGCAGAATCATAGAGTGGATAATTAGCTACACTCTGATGTATTGAGTGAGACGCTCCTATGACAATTGTTGAAGTTATAAACTGTCAAAGTAGTTGCATTTATTCTGGCCCACCCTGTACATGTGTAATTGTGTATTGTACATATGTCAACCCATTTAGAAGGTATATCTGCCTAAGGGATTGATTGATTTATAGTAATTAAAGAGGCTAGAATCTTGATGCATGTGGTCGTGATATATAAGTAGGATGTTTGACATTGTATGTATTTGGAATAACAGGTAGTTCTACTTATGGAATGATAGCTGCACAACTTTAGTTAACATTGTTCAGCCCTATGAATATAAATTACTAAATTATTGTACATGCAATGGCAGAAGTGAGCAGATTCTCTTTTAAATAGGCCTATATATCATTTTACCAACTGATTAGTTGCATGAGAAGAGATTTGTTTCAAGTTAGTAGTCCTGAGCAAAGATTTTTGCGGGGGTACAGACATAAAAAACAGCGGGGTTCAGAATTCTGTGAATACAGGTTCTTTTCCAAGGTTTTCTCGTGGAGCGAAAGCAAAAAGTTCTGTCTTTCAAGTCTGCAAGATGGCACAATTACAGTACTCAATAAAAACTTACTCTCAAGTTTTCGACTTTTGGACATAATATAAGTCGCCACATGTATTGAAACAAAAACTTATTTGTCCTGTTGGGAAGGGATCATAAATGCTCGGACATTTCACTCTTTGCTGGACATTTCACTCTTTGCTGGACATTTCACTCTTTGCTGGACATTTCACTCTTTGCGGGAGGTCCGACCACCGGACCCCCCTTTCCCCATCGTTTCCGCTTATTGGTATACTGTGTGATCTGAACTTTGTAAATTTCTCAAAGTAGAGGCCTACTATTAACCAAAGCATAGTCAGAAGGTGTAGCCTCGGTTATATATATTTCTCTGCAGCAAGGTTCTAACGGTAAAGCGTTTTATAGCAGTCTGTTTTTAAGATAAAATACATAACCATTCTACCTTGTAGGCCTATAAAGTTAACGGATCGGCATAATTAAGATGTCGAACGTTTTGTTGTACAGTACTATTTAGGAGATAGTTGGCATTATATTGCAAGAGCTTTAAAAACCACATTGATAAATTCTGTGTCAGTTGAGCAGGCGAAAATAATTATTTATGGAAATTATTTTTCTGCATACATTGAATTCCCTGTATTTTGTCTGTCCTGAAATTTTTTTCCGAAGTAGTTTTCCCGTCTTGTGTCCGGGAAAACTTGAGAATAGACCAATTATTGATCTAAAACTGCACGTGTCTCGTAAGAGACAACTTGCGCAGATATTACAGTGAAGGGTGAGATAGTCTGTCCTTATGACTTTTGCGTATTTAACCAATTAGTCGCTTATTCTAAACTTTCAGAAATCTTGCAACATGTATGTGGCCTATAGATGAAAATCTATCTAATTTTTCCTGCACTGTTTTAAAAGCGCCTCTGAGATATTTTGTATCGGAACTTGGAATATTATCATGGAGGCTATGGGAATAAGGCCTGTGTAGCCTATATAAAAAATACTAATAGGGCCTACTTGAATAATATTGTTAATAAACGTCATGTGACTAGTTCTCACATTAAGTTGGATATAAGTTTGATGGGTAATTGGGTATTTCTGTTATGTACTAATCATAATTATAGCCAAAGTTGAGAACTTGTGATATCGGAATTTTTACTTTTATCGATTAACTGAGTGTTAATAGCTTTAATGTTAATAGCCTTTAGAAATGTCACCAGTTCCACGCAGTGCTCGAATTACGCATTGCTAAATTTTGCATTACAGCATTACAAAGTTCTACGAGACTAATGGGGGAGATTCTGAACGGCTATGGGGGCGGGGGCCTGATCCAAAGAACATCTAATTTTATTGACCCCTCAAATCTCGGGCTATCCGGAGAGCCGGCGACGCCATTGTGAGGGTCCGACCACTTGCCCCCCCCCCCACCGTAATTCAAGCACTCGGTTCACGAGATATTGGACCGCGGTATGCACAATTGCACATGTTACGAAAAAAGGCAAGTTTAGTTGGTTTTGGAAATGTTATCTGTTGTCACTCTTCAGTGGCAGTTTGGTAGAGTCGATTTCTTTTTCATGTATAATTTATAAAAGTATACCTAGTTTCTCAACTTACCATATTAAACTGGCTAAGGAGGGGGACGTGTTAAGCAACCAGTTTTTTGTGATGACCGCCCGAATAAGTCTTCGAAACTATTTTACAAGCACGTATTGGAAAGCATGCGTTGCTTTCTTCGTATATATGCCTGGTATAATTTAGGCTATGTGTTTTAGGGCTAATAAGTGCTCAAAATAGGTATTGTTGAAAATTGTTCAGGTGTGGTGATAAGACTGTTTAGCTAGAGAGAGATTTGCATAGTCATATCTAAAACTCTCAACTCGATGTTAAATTTCTGTTTGTTCCTTTATTCTGTCATTAAAACCGTTTTGAGATTTGAGTGTTATTTGCATAGTCATAGCTTGCCTAATAGTGCCTATAACAATGTTTTATTTCTGTGTGTGGCCGTGCAGCGGCGTGCATGTGCGGATATTGACAAGATATTGATACGCATTGTCATCATGATCATGTGGACTTATACCGGGAATAAGTCCACATGATCATGACCTGTTTCATGCCCAGTCCGGGCGTAGACGGTCACGTTGTGCCATTCATCTCTATCTGATATGACGTCCCTGACATCATCCCTGGATGAAGAAATGGGCGTTAAACCTTTATTATTAGTTCTCAGGAAGTTGTGATCATTTCCAGTAGCCCTGTTTTTTGTCTGTAATGTTTTTCATTTTGAAATTTAAATAAAACACATGGCATACGCACAAAGAACTGGATGCACTCATATAGCCCACTGATTAATTATACCGCTACAGTGCACATGTAGCATCAATAGAAGAAAACGTTAGACAGGATAAATAGCTAGAGTAATTAATTAGATTATTGAATTGATAAGCTTAGAACCGATAGCTGGCTTATTATCTAAATAGATTCTAGCATAATAATCGTACATGTTGTTTAGTGTATAGTGTATGTACATGTCTAATATCAAGTTCATATGTATACCTAGCTTTGTCGCCACTTCCCTTCAAAAGGTTGATATTGAGGAACAAAATTCTGACTTTGTACTGAGCCACTAGATTTATAGTTTACCTTATTGCGTACAGCTAATGCCTAGGAAACTAGAACGCAGTGTGAAGTCCCAGAAAGCGTACACACTTTATGCACACATACTCACGCACACTCACACTCGAAGCACCTGCAATCCTGCATACAAACTCCCACTTATAGACAAAAAGTCAATGTTAAACTGTCATAAATTAAAATGGGGGTTCGATGAGAGACATACATTTCCATATACGGCATCCAGAGAGTCGAGGAATTCTAGCAAATTCAGCATATGTACTAAAATGAGTAGAATCACTATATTTTGAATCTGTAACGACGGGTTTTTCTTTATTTTTCTGATCTATGCGCGTAAGAATAAAATATATAGGGACATCGGTAGATACAGGGAAGGGAAGGAGAGTGAGTGTGTGAGAGATATCTAGAGCGTTTTTATTGTATGGTATTATACAGTATATTTTGATGCTACAAATATATAAGGTTTGAGTGTGTGCACTTTTTTTTCAATAGAAATATTTCTATTATTATGTGCAATTTACTTCTTTCGACTGCTGCCAGTGTTGAAGCATTGTTCAATGTGCTCTGAAAGCAAAGCTCAGCGACATCGGTAGAGTGTTCGCCTCAGAAGCAAGTGATCTGGGCTCGAAGCTCAGGTCCTTCAACAGGACAGTAAAGGTGTCTGGAAGGTTTGTCGTGTACCTGCGCTGGCTGCATAGAGGCTTAATCAATATCATTAATCACATCTATAGGCAAAGATACGATAAATGATGGAGTGTTTAAAAAGTTCATAATTGCAAAAGCAGCATCTAAGAAAGGAAACTAGTATGTACGTACGTCATTTGTGAAAATATATAGCAAAAATAGAAAAATTCTATTTTACAAAGCAGCAACTAAGAAGGGAAACTAGTATGTGCTTATATAATGTGTGAAAATATTAGGCAAAAAAGATCAAGTCAAAGCTTGACGAGCATGGGCTATGCAATATGTCTCTTTGACCATTACTTATTGACTGCATTGTGGAGTTAATAGACGTCAATCTTCGCTTACTGTAATGAAATAAGTGGTGACGAATGTTGAGTATTGAATTATTGATTGATCAGCTCACATCAACTCTAATGTTATCAGGAATCTCGAATAATTCTGGTGACAGTTAATAGACCTCTGCTGTCACCCTTATATTGAGTTCACACTTCTCTGATCTAATTGAATGAGATTTCACTGGAGCAGTTTTAAATTATATGCTTGGTATTTTCAAAATTCAAATTTGCCGATTTTTGTAGAAAAAATCCTTTCAAAATAAGTAAAATAATTGCCTAATATCTTTAAAAAAGTTAGGCCCTACTCGGACTAGTATATCAATTTATCGAAACTCTGCCTGTTTAAAGATTTTGCACATAAAATGTCTTTGTTGTCTACGGTTACAATTTTTGCTGATTCACTCTGATCTAAAACGCAAATCAGAAATTTCTTTAACAGGAATCAAGTGAATTTTCAAAAAATTGATGAGAAATTAAGTAAAAACTTGACTTATTTATCTTACTGTACACGATGCCGATATAAATTGGATTGTATAGAGTGGGGCTGGTGACCTCACCGTCGGATTAATGACTATGTCACCTGTGTGCAATCGGTCAGGATTGCACACAGCTCCGCGCCTACGTTCGGCAACGAATATGGCACACAACCTCTACCTTTACCTTTACATGATACCGGTAATTATTGTTGGTTAATAGACCAGTCAAGAACAGCACGTGTTCTTTAAGAGTCAACTACTTAAGGCACTTACTGAGGAAAGTAAAGGAAAACCACCTCAGAAGCCATATATCTTTTACTTGTAAGCTAAATACTACAGTTTGGTGCAGTACAGGCGTAAACTTTGTGATATATACAATGTGTTAATCGATAGAGTGCTCATTAGTGAGCATGATAGCAAAGTGTGAGTAGCAATATATACCTTGGAATATGATATATATATTCTGTCACACTCTAGTGCACTACAGTGTGACAGAGAATTTTACTGCAATTGAAAATTTAAATGTTATTTAAAATATAAATTTAAGCATTTTTGCAAGTGGAAATTGATAGCGTTTACCAAGTTTCTTTATAAATTCCTGAAGCTTAATAATGCAATAATGTAATATAGACTATATAATAGTTTGATAAATATTGATTGATTGACTGATTGATTGATTGTGCAGGTATGATTGTCACGAGGACCGATGGTGTAATGTGTGCTATACATAATCTTCTTTTTATTTCCACACATGACAGCTGCACGTGTTTATAGGTTTCCTTTCTTAGTTTCTGATTTGGGTATTTTGCAGTATTCCGTCCCCACTGGCTAATTAGCAAAGTGCACTCTTTATGGCAAAGATATGATTAATCGTATCGTTGCCGTAATGAGCGCGCTATGCAGCAAGCGCAGATGCGCGATTATCCAGTAGGTCCCTGATATCGTCGTCAGATGATGAACCGGACGTTAAGCCGTTATTTGATTTTAATTTTGATTTGTACCGGTGGCGTTATATTATTCATGTAATCTGACCTGGTTTTGAATCCGCGACTCTTCAATCACCTTACGCTTGAGCGTAGGCCTACCACTCTTACCACTAGACTACCTCCACAGGCATATGTGTCCATTGCTCGGGTGGGTGTGAGTATCGCTCTGGTTGTTATTACATGATTGATTGATTGAGTGATTGATTGATTGATTGTACAGCTACGACTGTGAAAAGGATCGATGGAACACTGTGTGCCCTATGTTGACAGCTCGTGTGGGAGTTGGTATCGCTGTTGTTGTTACTACATTATTGATTGATTGATTGATTGATTGATTGATTGAACAGGTACGACTGTGAGGAGGACCGGTGGAGTACTGTGTGCCCTATGTCGACAGCTCGGGTGGGAGTTGGTATCGCTGTTGTCAATAGGCTGATCTACGCTGTGGGCGGCTATGATGGCACTAACAGGCTCGCCACTGTGGAGCGCTACCATCCCGAACAAAATACTTGGGCTCATGTCTCGTCTATGCAACATCCTCGTAGTGGTGCTGGTGAGTCTCCCAATCAATCAATCTATTCCTCCAGCAATCAATCGGCCTTCAATGACTTAATATTTAAGTCCAAAAATAGCTTGGTGGACCAACAATGCATGATTTATATACGACATCTATAAATTATTTATAGATTATTTCGTTCTGTGTGTTTATTAACATTCCAGAAGTGGAGAACTATAGCACGGATTTTTATGTATATAATTAAGTCAATAAATCGGTTGATCGCTCGCTATGAAAGATATAACTATTATTGTTTAACTTATTATTGTAAGATGAAACAAGGCATAGATTTTTAAGCACACATTATTCTACTAAACAAATTCTATAAACCGGAATCATTAAAGCGTAAATATTAAGATAATGCATAATGAATGCCTTTTCATAAATAAAATCGCTGCTGTACAGTGTGCTTATAATTATTTACATTTATGTTAGAAACCAGATGGTGACGTAGACCTATTGAAGAATATGAATAATTAGTAGAGCAAAGGCGTCTAATGAGTTACATTGTGTTGTTGGTAGTACTTTGGTAGCCTATATTACCGGTGCAAATCTTTTGTTGGGCTTTCAACTAAAAGTTCTACATATTAATGATCAACTTTTTGTATTGACAGCATAATTGTGAATTTGTGAGTTTGCATTGTATAGCGAAGAGCGTCACAGTGACATTGCAAAATTATCCGGTTGTTGACCTGAGCTGTATAAAATAATATGCATGCTTGCTCTAGTTAGCCAATGCAAAGTAATTTATTTTATATTATGTTACATCTAGCCTAAATAATTGTATTGCTATCTAGCCTAAATAATTGTATTGCTATGGAGGGGCATTTTGGTTATATGATCCCCAGTCTATACGATCCAATTTGATTACTGATTCATAACCTTCTCATTCTTCCGAATTAGTCGCCTACTACGTACGAATTGCTTCCAATTATCCGACCCACAAAGGGATGGACTGCAATGGCGTCTACCAATGGGGGTTGGGAAATCGATCTCCCTGGAGAAACTAGGGG
>JAQFZF010002209.1:0-12737 GCA_034695365.1 Enchytraeus norvegicus
GTCCTATTACGAAATACAATAACTTTCGCACAACCATATCTTTATTAAAGACAGTACACTACATCTTACGCCAGACTTTTCGTTCAATAATTTGACAGAAAACTGCAAAGTTAGTCGCGTTCTCATTTGGATTTGGCATATTTCGTTGGGAGTTGAAACGTTATTAATACTTGTTGAATTCAGACGAACAATAAGGTTTCAAGCTTGAAACCTTATTAGTTCACTGGGAGCTTAGGCTGACATAGGCTTAGACATTAGGCTTAGGTTGAGACTTGAAACTTGTTAGCCTACCACATTATAATGTAGATAAATCACTGTCAGCATCTGCCTGATTTGTAGTACAGATTTGATAGGAACGGATCACCGTCATCACAGCAAATCAAACCTAGCAGCCCTAATATTCCCTACAGTTCCTAAACAACCAATTACATCACAACAAACTTTTTCAATTTTTGTGATTGGTTGATTTTCAACATTTGCAAATCTGTACTACACTAAATTCCGTAGCTTATATCTTACCGTGAGAGGTGTCTGAAACATCTGTGAGCTCACGACCGGTTGGCCAGGGTAGTAGGCTACTGGCTGCTGGCCCAGTATCATCACAGGCTGTCCTGGGTAGGCTGCTATAGGGTAACCAGTGGCAACCATGCCGGCCTGTGATTGGTTGGTCTGAGAGAAAGCGCTCATTATCCAGGCATTTGATTGGCTGACATCTGGTTTCTGTTCAAACATACAAAATATTTATTTAAAAAATTCTTTTTCTGGTTATTTTGGGGTCTGGTACCTAGAGACCCATCAAATCTAGATCCTAGATCCTAGGGGATTGCAGAGGCAAATACCTGCCCCCCCCCCCTCCAAAATTGGATGAAAGGGGACAGGTCAACTAACGCAAATCCTATAGTGTTGGGCAGACTGATCTGGACCATAACATACTAGACCAATTGGTCGCTCAACTTCCTGATTTTCGGAGGCCTCGTCACATTGTGTGTGGCAATGGCAGGCTAGGCGACCTTTCCTTTGCAGCTCCAAAATGGGCCTCTAAGAATACTTTAGTATATCGAAGTACCCTAAAATCTCCCTTTGTGTTGTACTGTAGAGTATTTTATTATCGAATAGCCACGGCCTTTCAAAATAAATAATATTATGGTTTTTTGGCAGATTTGATTTTGGTAGATTTAATTTTCGCAGATTTAATTTTCGCAGATTTAAGAAATCAATCAAAAAGAAAGAAATAGCTAACGACTACCGAAATAATAAAGTAAAAATAAAAATAAACTAAACCAATATATAAAAAACAGAGTTCATTGATAGCAATTTCAGTGAACTAAATAATGTACATAGTACAATTCACATTTAGTACATACAATTAATTAGGCTACTTACCATTAAGATCTCAGAAAAGGCTACAGAGTCAAATTGATATTTAGTTTACTTAACCATGGAGTGGAAAAAAGAGATAATAAAATAAAACAGAACTAAGAAAAGCCAACATTGTAAACAGATGCGTCCTGTCATCTGTCGAAGACACCAATACTAAAATCTACTCTATACTTCGCTAGAAACATTTGGGATATAGAATTCACAAGGAAGTAGAAATGACGAGTGAGAGTAAAACTATTGCGGATAATGAACAACTAGACAACCGTAATGAGTAGCTGGCGCCCTCTCACAATTAATGATTTTCTATCAGAATTTTATTTGATGGGGCTCCCAGGCGAAAGAGAATAGGTTTAATAGTCAACAGCACTACAAAATACTAGATTCCGTGAAATCATTCATGGGCTAAATACTAGTAATCAAATAAAAATCAACAGATCTGAGCTCTACCTGTTGGAGAGCCGATTGGTTCTCATCGAGGCTGAACAGATCGCTAGATGGAGGAGGTGGTGGGTTCCTATGATGTTCTTGTTCTGGTTCTGCTGGGATGATAGCAGGAGATTTCTAAACAGACAGTCAATCAAACAATCAATCAATCAATCAAGCAATCAATCAATCAATCAATCAATCAATTAATCAATCGTTTCTACCCTGGAGCAGGGGCGTCCAATACCCTATAGCAACTGGCGCAAATTTCGCCACCTAAGAAATTTGGGAGGGGGGAGATTTTCAAGCCGAATTTCCAGAAATTAGAGGGGAAGACAAAATTGGGGGGGGAGATAGCTATGATGGTTAATTTTGAGCCAATTTGGGGGTGGACGCCCCTGCCCTGGATGTAAGAAACCTCAGTGGGTTTTGATAAAAGACCAGATTGAATTGTGGCCTGCCTACTCGAGATAATCAATCAATCAGATAAGCAATCAATCAATCAATCAATCAAACCATCCATCTACCAACCAAGCGAGTCCTTGTGTCTAGGAAGAGACTCTCAAATCGCTCTGCAAAGATTTATAGCTGTCTGCTTTCTCGCCTATTTTAACCTAGTAGATCTCGAGTAACTGGGCCACGATTCAAGCCGTAGCTAATAAATTGATTTCTAAAACTCACAGGGCTATTCACACGTGTTGAATTTTTAAATGAATCCATCAGTTTTGCAATCAATCAATCAATCAACTACCTGATAATTATTATATTATTAATGAAGGATTTAGAGGGCAGCTTCAGAACATGTAGGCAATTATTAAGACTGACTATTCCAAATTAGTAAAATGTCAAATTAAAATATGTTGCGTTCAAAATACAGTCTCAATAAATAAACTATAAAGAACGTATTTAAGACTGACAAATGTAAATATACTAGAATACTGCAGAAAGACAGGTGTAATTAGGACAACAAAAAGGCTCTACAATTTGTTGCAATAATTAATCGGCTACATGATGAATGAAAGTATGTAAATAAGGAGAAATCAGACTTGACGGTTTTTTTGTTATCTCTGCATTCATTGGTTGATAAGATAGTGGTGTTTTGTTAGCTGTGCATTCATTGGCTGCTGAGATCGGCTCAGATAGAGAAGCCATCTTGTAAATAGCAACCTTCGACTCGCCATAATTAAGCATTAAAATATGACAGTTTTCAAAAATTGTTTAAAATATCAATTAGTCTTCACATAATAATAAACAATACACAGGATTGTTTTATGACATATCGAGATTAACATATGTGCTTCACAACAACACGTCAGCATCCGTTTGAATGTTAGAACTCTCTAAAGTTTGTAATATTAAAGATGCACTACCGGTTATAAATAAACCGAACCATTTGTACCGATAAGTCATATGAATAATCAGAATTGTAGTTTGTCTTTCGTTTATTTCTCATACACTTGACAACCGCACATGTTTCACATATTTTCCAGGTAGCTCTAGAATGATTGACCAAATCAAAACAATGACCAAAATGTTTTATACTTGCCTTATATAAATATTGAAGAATAATTCAAGAATATCGAATTCATAGGCTAATATACAGACCTACAACATAGAATTTATAGTAAATAAATAAGTAATAAATAATAAACTACATTTTTGTTCTCGTCCAGTTTTTCAGCAGGCGAGGCCACGCCCTCTTTGTCAGTCACTTCTTCTCCTTCTTTCTTCTTCTTAGCAAACACTATCTCGAATAGATCTCTAATGCTTGATACAGTAAGATCAGCCTGTCAATCAATCAATCAATCAATCAATCAATCAATCAATAAATCAATCAACACTGTCTCAAATAGATCTCTTATGCTTGATGAGCTGTCAGATCAGCCAGCCAATCAATCAATCAATCAGTTAATCAATCAAACACTATACATCCAATAAATTCCTAATGCTCGATACTGTTTGGACAGCCTGTCAATCAATCAATCAATTAATTCATGGCTTGGTTAGTGACAAAAATAGCAATTTAGCTCTTTAGTGTTTGCTTGTTCCTTTCGACTCATTTCTTTTCGCTACAGTATTTATGAATGACTTTATTTATATTAAATTTGAACGATTTTATTCACATTTTTAATAAAGGTTGCACAATAATTGTTCTTTCATTCTGTCTTCTTGTGTGCATGACATAGTAGCTTCTGCTTGTAAAAATTCGACAATAAAATGAGAAATAACAAAATAAAGAAAAAAGAAAAAAGAAAAGAAAATTAAAAAATCAATCAATCTTATAAATTATATCGAAATTCTTACCGCTCGATCAGTTTTGATAGCGAAGAACTGATGCACCCCATCCTCTCTATGGTAGATGTAGCCAAAGGCTCGCGAGTCACTCGTGTCTCTGAATATGAACGAGATACGATGTACAGGGTGGGTGTGTAGTATCTCCTGTAACAATACAATACAATACAATACAAAACAATACAATACAATACAATACAATACTATTCTCCCTGTTGTAGATGTAACCAAAGGCTCGCGAGTCGCTCGTGTCTCTGAATATAAACGAGATAAGATGTACAGGGTGGGTGTGTAGTATCTCCTGTAACAATACAATACAATACAATACAATTCAATACGATACAATACAATACAATACAATACAATGCAATACAATACAATACAATACAATTCTCCCTGTGGTAGATGTAACCAAAGGCTCGCGAGTCGTTCGTATCTCTGAACATAAGCGAGATACGATGTACAGGGTGGGTGTGTGTATCTCCTGTAATAGACAATAAAATGACAAAATTATTTAATTAAATAATTATTTTGTAATTGTTTTAAAAGTTTTTTAATTGCCCTGGGTGGTAAACGACCCTCGGATAAAAAATATGATAAAATTGATTTTAATACGTTAAAAAAGAAGTATAGATAAAAAAAGCATTGTTATAAATTGTTCAAATAATTAATGATATCAAATTTGATTATATATTTAAGATACTGTTAAATAAAATTAAGGCTATCTAGAGTGGAACTGTTTTTGACGACGACATAATTGACTAGTATTAAGACCGCTTAGGCCTACACGTAACTGTAACTGTTCTTAACGGGCGACCATTAGACGTTACGTAACAGGGGACCAGTCGGCTTTCGGTTCAATAAAATGCAACGTTCTAGACCCACGACGATAATAATGTATTTAACTCCATAATTATTCAATTCCCTATTCAACTTATCATTCAAATTAATATTATCATTCAAATTATTAATCTTAAATGTAAACAAAACGTAACAAAAAGGTAGCTAAGTAAAATATATGCAAAATTACATCAGCCTTGTCATCGATAATTTCAACTCCCACATAAACACATTGAGAGAGATCCGAGGCTGATGTTCCTTCATTAAATTTAATTAGAATTAATCTTAAATGTAAACAAACTAAATAGATACATGGAAAACTACCTCAGCCTTGTCATCAATGATCCTAAACCCTTCCATAGACACATTGAGCGAGACTTGACGCTTGTGCTCTTTCATGGCCACTACCACAGCTTTCAGTTTAGCCATAGAAATCTGGATCATTTCATCACTTCTGAGGAATATAAGGGAAACCACTTGAGAGTACACTTATTGGTAACTCCAAACTGTTCGTAACAAGGACCATTACGAATATTTGCAGCATTTGGCTGAATAACGCAAAAGTATTCTAAACCCACTACGACACTTAATGAAAATGATCAATAACTTTAAATTCAAAGAATATAAACAAAAGTAGCTAAATAAAATAAATGGAAAACTACCTCAGCCTTATCATCGATGATTCTAAGCCCCTCCATGGACACATTGAGTGAGACCTGACGCTTGTGCTCTTTCATGGCCACTACCACGGCTTTTAGTTTAGCCATGGACACAGTGCACATCCTATCACCCCTAGCTTCTGGGACATCTTCTACGCCGATCAGCTTGGCCTTGAACGATACTCCCTCGCCGTTGAATCTTTCTGGATCTGTGGCAGCGTTACCGTTAGTACCTGTAATCAGAGAAGAGTTTATAATTTCTAGAAGACTCGAGAATAAGAACGGCCTGTGTTTCTACAACAGAACCTTCTCCGGATGTTGATATGTGAGCCCATAGTAACACTGTACAAATCTGTAAACTTTATCGAACAGAGGTAACAAATAGTGAAATATCAGTGACCGCTGTTATTATATTTTCATCCACACATCTTAGCCGTTTACTTATCTAGTTTTACCATTAATAAATCTATGCCTGTGATCCTATAAATAAGTATTTAACGTCCGTTTCATCATTCAGGAATGATATCAGAAAAATCTCAGCAGCAAAAATCACTACCAGCCTGTCCCCCAAAAGAGAACTTAAAATAGAAATACTGCAAGAGAACGAGAACAATATAGACAGTGATATAAGGTTGTTGTTGTTGCTCACCCAGGATGCCAGCCCTGGTGCTGACACCCTCTATCCTATCATTGAGAGGGGTGAATGGCCCACCCTCAGGCTTCAGGCAGCTATGTCGTCTCGCATGGCTATCTGGGTATGCCACAAGGAGCCCGGATTCAACAAACATTTAGAGGATTTAACGCCCGCTTCATCATCCAACGATTACATCAGAGAATTTCCAGGTACACACGTCACTACATTCCCGTGTCGGGTTCGGGATATTTTAGAATAGTCCAACCGATAACTGCACGTTTTTCGCAAGACCCGGTAAGCGCCGACTACTGCAGATACTGAGGACGGTAATGAAAAACCACCTCAGAAATCTATATTATCCTTGAACAAAGGCATCGTTTTAGGTGTGGAAAATGCAAAGCCTTTGTGATGAGACGGACTTATTTGGTTAGTCGATGGTGTGTTCAATAAAGAGCGAGATAGTTGATTGTGTGTATGAATTTTAGCCTTGGACCTGCCACGTGGCAGAGCACTGGATAGATAGATAGATTGATGTCACTACAAGAATTGTTGCTCGGTACAAGAAAAGCTTATATCCTATAGACGGTAACGTGAACAAAACTTACCTTTTTTAGCACTTGCTGGGTCGGTCATTTTTCCACTTGTTAGGATTGTTTTGGAACCGTCTGTAGGCGAAGACTTATCCTTAATGTTCATACTAGGACAATAAATTAATTAATTATGTTGATAATTTATTTTATTGACGTCTGAAAAGAAAATGAACAATATTTCCTTTAATTATAACGCAAACTAAATTAATAGAATAAGTTCATAGAAAGCCAATGTTAATATCCCGGTGAATAGGGTAACCGGTAGCACGCTTGCTCGATAAGCAGTATGTCACGGGTTCCATTCCCAGCCGGGTCCGTCTCTTACAGTGTCCTTTGATACAGAAACAGACGTTACAGCATTACAGCTTCAATTATTAATGGATACCAGAACATAACAATTTCATTTATCTATAATTCCGCGTTTCAATAATTTGATACGCATATTTTGATAGCGCTCTAAATTCCCACAGTTATTTTAAACTAACAAAAAATAAATAAACTAACAAACGTATAATGTGACTAGGCCTACATGTGACTATGTGACTCAAATTTTACTAGGCTAGAGATATGTTTGAAACCGATAAGTACGCTAGAACTAATGTAAATGTGGGCTAATACTGTTGATTATGCAGCTATGTTGCTATTATGTTTACCGTACACCCAGACTTCTGAACTTTGACATTCCACGTAGCTTCACTCGCTGTTTCTATAAACGATATTAATGACTAATCAACATCTTTAAAAGTTCAAATACAAAACAAATCCGCCCCTTCCTTCATACACCCCCTCCCCCATTTTTGTTTGCATAACCTTTTTGTACGCTAAGCTGAAACGTTCATAATATCGTCATGTGATAAGCCAGACGTTAAATCCCGATACCCTATAGCAGCGTTTCTCAGACTCTATGGGATCGCGACCCAGTAAAAATATGAAAGTCTAGTCGCGACCCTCCAAGCATTTTCATATGGATATACTATAGGCTATTTAGTGTCTTCATAATCATAAATTTATGTGTAACTGGAAGTCGTAAACTTGTAAGTCACACAATATCAGAATAAGCTTTTGTGAATAGTGTAAATCTCCATATGCAAAGCCTACGATAATAAAAGTTTAAGCCTTGTAGACTTGTAGGCCTACTGCTATAATTAGGCATATCTTTTTAAAAATTATTTTTTGAGACCGCGGGGACCCACTTGAAAGGAGTCCGCGACCCACTTGTGGGTCGCGACCCACAGTTTGAGAAACACTGCCCTATAGAATACGTTTAGCTTACTTACATGTATATTGGCTTACGTTTGGTTCAATTACAATAGTATTTGTTTCGAAAGCCATTTCTCAATTATTACTTGCCAGTTTTAATAATAGCATAACATAACTTTACTGTTTCACGTTGTCGTACAAATCAGACATATTCAAGAATTCAAATGAACGAGAAAGGGGACACAAAGGCCCGAAGGCACTAACATGTGCCCCGCAAATTGACTTCTATATACAAGAGAGAGAGATTGAGAGAGAGAGAACTATGTTTTATTTCGAAAATAACAGAATGTACATGTACACCAGGCCGTCAGAAAAAGCACACTGCATCTTATCTAGTTGACCACCTAACAATCACACAGATAATAAGAAAAAAAAGTCTACACGTTAGTAAAACGAAACAAATACAAATACAATTCCGCGTTCCGGCCTACTTTAAACACGCCAGAAGGTCAATCAATCAGTCAATTACAAGTTTTTATATCTAGCGCACTCTCAACTATGTCTCAGAAGCGCTTTGAACTGTGAAGGGTAGCGTAGCCTACCATGGATAGATTAAGGGATAAATAGATGTGACAGAAGATATATGGCATAAAATTTCGTGAGTTATAACAAGTATTTTTATGCGGTTGCATGTTTAACCTGATAAAAGTGTAAAGTACATCAAGCTCACATCCTGTCCAGGAGAGATTGGGCGGTGTATGGAATAACTAGATAAGGCCCGGAAGTACTTTGCCCTACAGTAACGGTCAAAATAGGTTTTTCAAAACCTAGTGTTTAATACAATACAATCAAATGAGAATTTAACGTCCGGTTCCTCACCCGAAGGAGATATCATTGGCAATATCAGTATATTTTATGGCATATATATTATATATAGATAAGATATGGCATATGCATATGATAGTTTCCTTTCTTACTTCCCGTTTTTTTATGTTTTCGACACCCCATGATTAATCGTACCTTTGCCTTTTGATGACGCCTTTGACAGCTTTTAATAATTCTTAGTAGGTGACAACACATTTTAGTCGATTTTCCTTTTTAGTCTTATATTTTCCCACATGACATGAGCACATGCTAGTTTCCTTTCTAAGTTGCTGTTTTGTGGTTTAATATTTTACCACTCCGTGATTAATAGGACCTTTTGGGTGAAGTAGCATTGCCTTACATATACAACAACCGATTTGGCAGGACCTCTGCTGGACTGAAAATTGAGCGTCCAATTGCTATTGTACACAGCAAGCCATGGGGCAGATCACTCTACCCCTCACTGCAGCACGATAAACCTTAAAGCCACTATATTATTATTTTCTTGACTGACCTGTGATTTGATCCTGAATCACTTGTTGCTCAGTAGTATATGCACACTCAACCAATTTTGCTAACCTATAACACTCCATTGTCGCGCTTTATAGTACATAGATTGACCACGGTTTGATCTCAGGACTCTGCAATGACTTGCGCAGAATAATAATAATAATAATAAAGGTTTAACGTCCGTTTCCTCAACCAGGGATGACGTCAGGGACGTCATTCCTGGTTGAGGAAACGGACGTTAAACCTTTATTATTATTATTACCTACAACTTGACAGGCAATACAAATAATAATAGCGTAGATCTGCTGATCTATGCTATTAATCTCCCCAGATGGCCAGATATCCTGCATTTGTTACCAAATCCGGCTAGTTAGTTACAGCCGCCAGAGCGTGTATTGGTAAATGTATACAGACTGCTGCTATTATAGCAATGGAGAGTAAAGTAGCTTAAGGCTTGCAGTTCAAAGGGTCTCCGAAACTGAGTACTATTATTGCCGCCGGCAGTAATTGGCCTAATAATAAATCACTCTGTATTTTATAAGCCGTGGAAATGCATGCAGTGCCTTCGACTTATTACTTTATCGCTAGAAGAAACTACGGAAAATATTTGCATATAGGTAGGAAGTGGCATCACAAGCTACGGAGCGCTGGCGCGTACGCTCCCCTGAGATCTTTAAAGTATTTTTAGTACAATGCTAATAATCATGCAAAAAATATGTTGAGAAGTTACTTAAATATACAAATATGCATACATAAATTATACATAGAAAATATGCATATACAGCGAAATCATATTTATGTGAGAAGTTATGCATAAAATACATATTTTTTACTTGTAATTATTGTTACAAAGTTAGTTACGTTTAGTATTTAATGTGTTATGTGTCTGAAAAAAAATTCCGTGCTCCCCCTGAACAAAAATCATGGCGACACCACAGGTGGTAACTTGGTAGGCCTCAGGGATAAAACATCGCATTCTACTGCTTGCTTCGCATGCATATTAAATAGAAAATATTTTGTCAGATATTCCATTAGTAGGCCAATATTCTTATTCTGGTATTCGACAAATTTCAGAATAGTTCAACCTAAACTGCGTGTTTCGTACAAGCCGACTAATGCAGTCACTGAGGAAAGATAAGCAGACCCAATTCAGACACCAAAATTCTCTTAAAAAGAATAGGCCTATAGGGTATTTAAGCCATGCAGTTATATGACATGGACCTGCCGTTAGGCCGTGCATGGAGAGATAGAGAGAGAGAGAGAGAGAGAGAGAGAGAGAGAGAGAGAGAGAGAGAGAGAGAGAGAAAGAGAGAGAGAGGTGATAGCACCGTTAGATTTGTGACAATAATTGTCACCTCTGTGCTAAATGCTTAATTGTGGATCAGCTCCCGCGTCAATACGCTTTCTACTGAGAAAGGCGAAAACTAAAACTAAAACTGTAAACTTTCAAATAAACAAATGAAGTCATTGCAATCTGCGGAAGCGCGATGGAAATGTTTTAATAAAGGAAACTAATTATGATTTTAAGTTTCCGAATAGCGGAGCTTGAAACAAATTATATAGCTGAAGAAAAATTATGAAATAATAGCCATCCTACGCTGTGAAAGGTATTTAATATGTGAATTTCCGGAGTAGCGTCACTAGCGTATATAGCCTAAATACTAGTTTTGGCTTAACCATAAACAAATAGTCATACAGATTCTAACATTTATATGTTTATTAAGTTAATCTGTATATTTTTAACAACAGAAAGCTTGCTGTACACGCTCTATTATACGAATCTAATTAACATACGAGACCAGTCTACTGAATTTAACACTGTAGCTAATGAGTTGCATAGACGAGCATGGCTAGAACAATATCATAGGAGTTACAGTACGTCCAGTATGTCTTCTTTCCATTTTAGATGTAAAGTTTGTTGCGTCAGAAATTTCATTTCAATAATGCATAAGGTTATAGGCCTATAATTATATGAAGTTATGCATTAAATACATGCTTTTCTACTTATATGTATTACAGTGTTAGTGACTTATAGTAATTAAAATTATGTGTTATGTGTCTGAAAAAAATGCGCTCCCCTGAACAAAAATCCTGGCGACGCCACTGCCTGACGTAATCTTCGGAGATAGACAGACGTTAAATAGTAATTAATTGATTGATGCAGTTAGATAATTGAGGGCGTGGTGGGTTAGAGACATCGGTAGAGTGTACACTTCTGAAGCAATTGATCTGGGATCAATTCCTAGGTCAGTCGACACAAAAAATATTAGGCTAACTTAGGGTTGCCAACCGCACGGAATTTGTCCGAATTGTCCGGAATTTGCATAGTGTGTTCGGAAAACGGAATAGGATTTATACGGGCAATACATTGTCCGTCCGGAAAATAGAAATGAATAATGAATAGATTAAATCATAACATTGGCGGCGCTCGGCCGCTATGCTGGCAGTGTTCGCAATTGTCTTCATCAAAAGTTGGCAACCATAGGCTAACCCAAGGGTGTCTGTAGGCTATTGGAAGATCTGTATTTGCTGCATATGCGCTATCTACGGCAAAGGTACGATTAATCAATGAGTAGTGCAAAAATAAGAAACACATAAACAGCAAATAAGAAATGAAACTAGTATGTGCGTTGTGCATATGTCATGTGTGACAATATAAAAATAAAAATATCAGACCAGTATGTAACTAGTAGCTTTTGTATCTCTCTAGTGCACTGCAAAATGGCAGGTCCAAGGTACATATTAGGAAACACAGTCTGCTATCACGTTCACTAATCAGTACCCCATCCATCATCAACTTGATCCCATCAAAAAGGCCATGCCTTTACCATAACCCAAAATGTAATCCTTTTTTCTTGGGAATATATATTCTGACTTTCGAGAATTTCCCGTTGCCTTCCTCCGTATAAAAATATCTGAGTTAGTCGGCTTTTACAAAACATGTGCAGTTTTCAGCTGGTGTATCCTTAAGTTTCCAGGATCCAACACTGGACAGCTTCAGTATAATATGAAGACCTCGAGTGAGACGTGCAAGTAATCATTAATAAATCGTTGTAATTAATTAATTAAACTCTAACTGTTTATAAATCTGTAAATCTAACGCTAACTTAAATTAAACGCCTGTTTCGTATCGAAGGATACTGTCCAAGACGGACCCGGCCGGGACTCGATCTCGTTATATCCTACTTATCGAGCAAGTGTGTAACCGATTACGCTATTCAACAGGGGTATTTGGTTACAAATGAAGCAAGAGTGCGAAGTAATCAATTTCTAAAGGGGGGGGGGGGGGTGACACAATTTCTTTTATTGATTGACTGACTGCTTGATTTTTTTTTTTTTTTTTTT
>JAQFZF010002210.1:0-12737 GCA_034695365.1 Enchytraeus norvegicus
ACTATCAACCCGCCTATACCATCGAGGTGTCTCATAATGTTTTCACTGTATAGGTTAAATAAATCTGGTGATAGTACCCAGCCTTGTCCGACTCCCCTTCTTATACTCGTAAACTCTTCAAGTACTCATAAACTCTCCAATATGCAAAAACAATTGTACATTCTCCATCAGACCTATCATTTCATCATCATTGCATAGAAATCATGACGCAGAAAAACGTTTGTAAACCAGTTAATAAAGACATTATTATAGCGCAGTTGGCCATTTTATTGCTCGATGTGGCATATGTAAGTCAATTTTGGTCTTTTCCAACATTAGTTCACTTGACATTAGTTCAGTGATTTCATGCAGAGATAATATGATATCATATATCTCTATTGATCAGTAGATAATGTTTTGTGATCCTAGTGTAAAAATGATGTTTAGCAGGCTTTATATTACGGCATCTTTTGGCTTAAGAACCTCATGTAAGATCATTTCCTATAGATCAGTAAGCTCTGTATAAAAGTCTGATTCTGTGTGTTTAATATCATTTAACTTGGCTGGATTTGGAACTCAAAGTTATGTCAATGTCATTTTAACCTCGATGTGTGACGTCATTCCATAACTTCTCAGTTGTAATAATGATAAACCAATCAAACAATGAGGATTTAACGTCCGGTTCCTCAGTCAAAGGCGATGGTATGAAGTCGTTTTATTGGGTAGCCTGATATATTTCAAATAAGCGTACAAATGGAAATTCTAATCTACCTGTGATAGAGTTTGTTGATTTGATTTGATTTTGTATATTTAGATTTGAATTTGATTTGAATTCGTAAATGTAAGTAAATCTGATTTGAATCAAATTTATTTGATTTCATCGGCATAAATACACATCATAATTATTGGCAATATATGTTCGCATACACATTATGTTTTGTTAGTAGGCCTGTCAAGTGTTGAATACAATCTAAAAACTGTCATTCGTTTATGTGATATGTGACAAAGTCCTTGTGAACTGCTTTGTAAAGATGCGCGCTATGCAAGAACTTACCATTGATTGATTGATTGATCGAGCGTATACATCTAGTAATCACTTTAAATACTGCATAATTCTAAACTTAACATCTAGTCAAGTGTTGCGTTGCCTAGTAACGCTTTGATTTGGTAAATCATTTTATAATGGGGAAGATAGGACATTGCTTCACAACCATTGGTTTGGTAAACCATACATGGAGTTCAGAAACTGGTCCGAGGTGCCCTGCTATGCCGTTGTTTATTTAAGTTGTGATGTCTTTTGGATATTTTTGTTGCTGATGTTGTAGCGGCGTTGAGTTCTAAAACTGTAATGGTGCTCATGTTCTGTGTTCTGTAGTTAATGTGACCAGCTATATTAGATTACGTTTATTATGCATATCGGCGTCCCTGATATCGTCGTCATATGATGAAACGAACTTTAAACGCAGTATTGGATTGTATTGTATTATATATGTGTGGCTTTATGCATATTTGTGATAAGCTTGAACTGCCAACCAACTATTTGTGATTCAATGTTCATGTATATATTTAGGAGTAGGCCTATTAAGCATTCATATTGGTTGATAGTGTTCTGCTCAAAATTTAATGAATCAAGATAACATGTAAATGGTCACTGTTACCCTCATTATTGAGCACATCATCGACATCATTCTATTGAAAAATCTCAAAATTATCCATCAGAGTGTCCCACGATATCATTCTAACTTTCATTTAGAAATAAAGTTAATACAGAGACACCAATGGACATAACCAGGCAGAATCTCACTGCAATTAATTGCACTTACCGACAGGATATTGAATATTCTAAATGGTGCAAGTCCAGGAGATAAAAAAATACTCTGTCCCCACCATCTAACACTTTGAAGAGACGTGCTGGACATCGCCTTCGGGTAAAGAACCGGACAAATCTATTGATTTGTTTCCAGACCACTCTAAAATCTCCGGACCTATATGTATACCACTACCATTGGTTTGGGTATTTTTATCAAGAGTGCCTCAAAGGAATTCACTTCTTTTAAACTAGGGCTAAATTTAACAGATACTTATTTTTTATAATGATGCTCTTGACCCAACGATACAGGAGTAAAACAAGCTGAAGCACGATATCCACGAGGATCACAAACATTAGACTACCGATGAATAGAAATATCAGAAATATTATCCACGCATTGGAACATCTGTGTAAGTTCGCTCGAGTGAAAAGAATTCATTTAAGTCTGTATCACTGGCTAAGATCAATTTAATCTGCAAAACTTCTCACTTTATATAAGAATTCAATAGGATGAGACCAATTAAAACATCCACATATATCAGTTTTTGTAACGTTTCATTCAGATGTTTCATCATATCTGGACGTAGAGAAACCAATAGAACTTTAGGCCTACATAGCTCGGACGTGGATATTTATTTGTAGGGATTATTGTTGCTAAACTGCTATTATTGTTTTACTAAACAAACTACTGTGTGCTATGTGGGATGAAGCTGTAATAAGTTTAAACAAACTTATTACAGCGTCAATTTACGAATTATGCAATACAATACAATGAGGATTTAACGTCCGGTTCCTCACCCGAAGGCGATGTCAGGGACATATATATACAATATATAATTATATATATTTATATATATATATGTATATATATATAATACATAAATAATATTAAATATATATATAAACATATATATATTATACAATATTGTTGATGCACAATATTAAACAAATTCATAATGATAGGATCAATGATGCTGATCATTATGTGGTGGCAAATAATGGAGTATTGTGTCACAACACATTTGACCAAAATAGGAAAATTTTGTATACAAGAATCGTGGTACCAAGGAAGTTAGTACCTGCGATATTGAATGTGGCACATGATATTCCAACGGCAGGCCATCTAGGAGTCAAGAAAACCTTGGAGCGGTTAAAACCACATTTCTTTTGGCCTAGGTTGAGGACAGATGTTGTCACATACTGTAAGTGCTGTGACGTATGTCAAAGGCTTGGTAAAGCGGGAAATGTTCCAAGACACCCCTTAGTTGAGGTACCGGTCCTGGAAACCCCTTTTCAAAGAGTCTCAATTGACATATGTGGTCCTTTGTCCACATGCAAATCAGGAAATAGGTTTATCCTGACATGCATTGATATGGCAACACATTACCCACAAGCAGTAGCCATGAAAGATCATACAGCTGGGACGGTGTGCAAGGCCCTGACAGAAATTTTTTGTCGGACTGGATTTCCAAAAGAGATCCAGTCAGATCAAGCCACAGAATTTTTGTCCAATCTCATGCAGGGGTTTTTACGTGAATTTAAAATTTCACACATAACCTCTACACCATTCCATCCACAAACCAATGGAATGATAGAAAGGTGGCACAGAATCCTTAAGAACATGATAAGAGCCCTAATAGATGCACATCAGTCCGATTGGGACGAGGTGCTACCATTTGTACTATATGCGTATAGGGAGTGTCCTCATGATACTTTGGGCTTTAGTCCATTGAACTTCTGTATACTTTTCCAACACGCGGCCCTTTACAACTAATGAAAGAGCAGTGGTCTGGTGGCTTCGATAAGAACCGGGCAGGCGGTTCTAAAGCAAATAAGGACGTAGTTCGTATTTGTTAGATGCCAGACAACGAGTTGTTTATGCAAGAGAGCTGGCAACACAATGGGCGTTGGCTGCAAGGACCCAGAATAAGAAGTGGTATGACAAGCGGGCACGCCAAAAGTCGTTTGTCGTAGGGCAAAAAGTGTTATTATTTTTGCCTACGTCGGGACAGCCTCTGACTGCAGCGTGGCATGGTCCATACACGATAGTTGAGCGAGTAGGTGCAGTTGATTATAAAGTTGAAACCGACTCCAAACTTAAACGATTTCGGGTTTGTCATGTAAACATGATTAAACAGTACCATAACACCAATCAATTTAGCGTCTGTTTCGTGAGTGTGTGCCCAGAGAGCGAGCACATGGGATGCGGCGTTAGGAACGCTGTGGTGAATGACGTACAAACAGTATGTAGTATTGGGGATAAAGAACACGGAACGCAGTTCAATGTGGGAAAATTATCCATCCAAAGTACAGCTGGTTTGATGACCGTATTGAACAAGTTCAAGGATTTGTTTAACGACAAACCAGGTTCAACAAATTGGGTTGAACACACGATCAGGGTGACACCCATAGACGTATCTAGGTCCACACATTTGGAACACGGTAGTATATTACGTCCAGAACCCCCACTTGTAATTAAGCCCATTCGGCAGTCGCCTTATAGGGTAAATGAAATTAAGTCAAAATTAATCAAGCAAGAGATTGACTATATGCTGGGTAACGACATCATTGAGCCGTCAACAAGCCCATGGGCGTCCCCCATCTTGTTAGTTCCAAAACAGGATGGATCGGTCCGGTTTGCTGTGGACTACCGAAAGCTGAATAACGTTACCGTTCCGGATGCTTACCCAATGCCACGTGTGGAAGATCTGGTAAATAGGTTAGGTAACGCCAAATTCATAAGTAAACTTGATCTGTCAAAGGGTTACTGGCAAGTGAACATGGCGACAGATTCGAAACAGTACACCGCGTTTGTGACCAAATTCGGGTTGTATCAATTTAAGAAAATGCCGTACGGGTTAAGTAATGCTCCGGCGACATTTTCAAGGTTGGTACACAAACTACTAGAGAACTGCCAAGAATTTTCCGACGCGTATCTTGATGACATAATCATTTGGTCTGAGGATTGATCGTCACATTTGGAACATTTGAACAAGGTTTTAGAACGTGTTGAGACTGCAGGACTAACAATAAAGAAGTCCAAATGCGAGTTTGGTTCAGCACACGTTGAATTTTTAGGTCACATAGTAGGTAACAACGAACTTAAGCCACGCGCAGCGAAAATGAAGCAATACGTAATTTTGACAAACCTGTCGACGTCAAAGGTGTCAAGAGATTCCTAGGGTTGATAGGATATTATAGACAATACATAGCGAATTGTGCGGTGATCTGTGCCCCGTTGACGAGACTTCTGCGAGCGGGTCATCGGTTTGATTGGACACGGGAGTGTGAGGAGTCCTTCCTTCTGGTGAAGTCGCTTCTTGTAAATCAGCCAATCTTGAAACCAGCTGATAGCAGTAAACAGTTTTTCGTAGTGGTGGATGCTTCAGGAGTGGATTACGGTGGTGCTTTGATGCAAGAGTATGATGGCATCCTCCATCCTGTTGCTTTCTTCAGTCGAGTGTTCAATAAGCATCAAGTGGCTTACTCGACGGTAGAGAAAGAGTGTGTGGCTTTACTATACCTCGTGCGTATGTATAGCGTTTACTTTGGAACAGAGAAGGTGATAGTGCTGTCTGATCACAGTCCTCTGCAGTTTCTAAGTTCGATGGGAAAGCATAATAGTAAGCTATTGCGCTGGTCCTTAGAGCTACAATACTACAATATGGAAGTTCGACATATCCCAGGGAAGCTGAACGTGTTAGCAGATTTTTTGAGCAGGCCTCCACCGAAGCCGAACTTTGACTAGTCCCCCTAAATCACAAAGATTGGTATTGGACAGGCACCTCCTCATATTCCATCGTCGTTACCATTTCTTAAACACTTTAAAGCGACAGAGTCCTCTTGGCACATTTAAATAGGGTCCTTTCTTTCCAGTGAACTTTAGTTAATAGGGGTGTAGGTGCAAGGTTGAGTGCACTTGCATGCGGATAGGGAGGTTAGAGACGGCTCCACTTTTCCTCGGATCAAGAAAGGATTATAGAGCAAGTAGTGTGGTGCATACGCACGAAAACACACGGCGGAGTGGTTTTTGTAATAGTTAAGTTTTTTCCTTAGTTTAGAAACGATGTTGCATGCCGAATTACCATAAACAAAGGCATGAAGTATAGCGGTAGTGTACTAATGAGGACTGGCCTAGTCTTTGGTCATGGGTCCGTATAGAAGATCACTGGAATTAAAAGTTTTTTTGTGAGGGATTTAACAGTCCGTGCCTTGTGGGAATTACATTAGAACAGATTTAAAATTTCGTTGGCAAGAGTATTGCTAACAGATGTCTCACGTCAAGAGTTGCCGTGAAACCTAAACGAACAGTATATAGCGTTAAGTAATTATGTTTTGGTTGATACAAGTTTCTCGTATTAGTCCTCAATAGTTGAGGGACATAGGTAGATATGTGTAGCACAATGTACAGACTGCTTATTGTGTTAGATATAGAAATGTATGATGTGTTGTGAAATCAGTAATCTGCCCGAGCTTGTTTTTTTTGTTATTACAGGAAAAGCTAGTTAGAGTAACTTGAAAGTGACACATTTGTACATTAGCGAGAAAAGATTGGAAACTTGGATAACTCCCAAGTTTGCTAAGGGGGTGTAATGTAACGGGAGAGTAACACCTCCCCTTACATCTACTTCTTTTTCCCTCTTACTGAAGGCCTAGCAAGGCCTACAGGCGAGATAGCGTATAGCGTGCCTGGACGGTGCGTTGTGCATGTGCGAGGATTGCAGCATCGCGAGTTGCGAGCGTACGCTGGAGAGAGACAGTCATCACGTGCTTGGGACAGTGACCTCAAGAGTGCCGCCCTTCCCGGACTCTTTCCCTGGACGGCCGTCCTCCCCGTCTTCTCGACTTCCTTCTTCGACTTCCTTCTTGTGAGGGTAGGTCAGGAGGTGTGAGGTGTGTGGGTTTCTTGGGTACCAAGGTCTAGCCTGGGGGCTTAACCAACAAAGGTACGATAACAAGCACCTTTACAATATCAATGAATGGCTTTCAGCTACTCTGTTTACCCTTTGTTTAGAGGAAATTCCCATATAAAAGGACTCAACTGCTGGGCGTGGCCAGTGATGCAGTGGTCTTAAGCTGTGATTGGCTTTGCCACTTCTACTCTTCTTTATTATTCTATGGTCTAAGATAACTTAATATATGTTACGCCTCACTTTATATAAAGCTTAAACTTGACGGGACCAATTACAATACTTCATTCGACCAGACCAATAATAGCCTACAACATTCAGATACATCAAGTTAAATGAAAGTTTAAGACGATTTTACGCCAGTTTCTCTGCCTATGAGGGTTATATCAGTGACGACATCAGATAATTACGCTACAGCCCGAGGTCAAATCATATCTGGAAGTCGTTGAAAGAAAAGTCTAAATTAAAAACCAATAGAACTTTACACTCTAGCTCAGATAGCGACCATGGAGAATAGGCTAGAGTCTAGCTGTTTCAGAACTCCTGTGTAGCATTTTGCTGGAATTGTTATGGAAATGTCGGAGAAAGGTTTACTACGCAGATTTTTCTGCATTATTTAATTTAACTTAATCAATGGTGTGTGGGGGCATCGGTTAAATAAAAATTGCTCAATTAAAATAAATTAAATCATTTCTACTCTTAATTACTACTCCGACTCAGTTATTACTCCGACTCAGTGGTCTGTAATGGACTGCAGGTCACTTTGTGGAGTAAAGCTGTAATAAGCTAACTTCAATCTTTGTGACGGTAGTGCTCGATTGGGTTGAGCCGTCTTGAAGAGAAGCCCTTCGGGCTTCTGAACCTTGACGTTAAACACACTCAAACCTACCTACTCTTAGTTAATGATATGTCTTTGTAGACAGCATTGCAGGCATTAGAACGAATAGGCTTTGCTCACTTATATTGGAATCTCAACGCCGTGACGGCTCCCTATTGTGTTAACAGGATGCAATCAAATCAATGACTAGTATTGACTTTATTACCTGTATTACCTGTAGCCTAATGTGTGATCAGTCAATCAATAGATGATCAGCGATCAATATAAAATTTGATCAGTGATAGCTCAAAGTAGGATCGATACGCCTATACGCGAAAATACGCGAAAATCGATCAAACAGCAAGTATAGAATGAATAGAATAATGAATATGAATAAAATAACAATAAGTATAGATAATAATGTGCGATCGAGATTTCAACAAATCTATGATAGTTTTATATTATGCATATTATTACCAATAATATGGCACTCATCATGATCGGCATAAAATATGTAGGGCTATTAGCTATTAGAGACGTCCCTCACATCGTCGTCAGATGATGAAACGGACGTTAATCCCGAATTATATTGTATTGTATTGTATTGTATTAGCAATTTATTATCCATATTAGAGGAACTGATAATTGATGAACCAATAATATGCCACTCATCATGATCGGCACTAAATAAAGTTATTAGCTCTCCAATTCTTTCCGGTAATTGAATAAGATAATTTTGAAGTTATGTATCTCCAGCACAGCCTAAGTTTAATAAAGACGCATATCTATTAAACTAAAATACTAATTTCTAATAATGTGTAATTTATGTTTTTTTTACAGTAAAGTAAAGCTCAACATATTATTATATTAATTCGATAGACCTCTATAGGAAAGAATGGATTTATTTGACCTGATTTATCAGATACGCATGGTAAGTAGTCTATTTCTGCCTTTCTAAATAATTATCTCTGTCTGATAAAATGACTATTGTAGCTTATCAATTTCTGCATCTTCTTCATTATCTCAGTAATGAGTACATAATCAATCAATCGAATTCGTTGATCCCATTAACGATTTTTACTTTTACTAAATCTTCAATAATTCCTGCAATACATTACGGAAATATTGTGCAAGGACATTCTGCCTACTTCTGTAGCTTTCTCAGAATGATATCCATTTTTTATCATTGACGACAACGCGGGATGGATGATGCATGTAGGCCTACATTACGGCTTTGACAATTTCTTTCCTACTTTACGTTTGAAATGCAAGAGCAATTGGTATGACTTTTTGCTAAAAATTAATCAAATTAATAAAATTACGACAAAAAGCGCAATTAATTTGTCCTTCAATGTTATAACGACGGAATTCAGTCGTTAATTAAGCACGCAGGTATTTGCGCTGAAGCTCATCTTTTCTGTCGTCTCTGACATCGCCGTCAGATGGTGAACCGGAAGTTAAACCGTGATTTGATTTTATTTGAGTTGCTTTGAAGGTCAGTATTCGACCGCCGCAAGAACCAATCTGAGAACAAAACCTCGAATTTGCAACGAATCAGCCCATCCTTCCATCCTTTTGTGGGTCGGTTAACTTTAAGCAATTTGAATATCTAGTGGGCGATGCTGCAGACAATTGCGAAGGTGCGATAGGCCTGACCGAGTCAACGCTCTCAAGTGAATTTGACAGCCTTTATCATAGTGTTGTTGTTGTTGCTCACTCGTGATGCCAGCTGTGATGCTGACACACTCCATCCTTGCATCGGGAGGGTTGCAGGGTTCATACTCAGGCTTCAGGTAGTTATTATGTATCGTTAGATCATACATCTAGGCATGGAGTGTTGAGCCTAGATTCTACAACCTTAATATCTGAAGAGGTGTGAAGCTAAGTTTATCTGTTTCCGTATTCGTTACTGTTAGGACCCGACTAGGATTGGAATCCGTGATATCCTGCATATCGAGCAAGCCTGCTACCGACTACGCTTCTCAACCGGGACTCAGCGGATAATACTTCTATAATACTGCTACAATGTACGACTCTGTGCTCAATGATATCGTCGTTATATGATGAAACGGAGGTTAAATTAGTATTGATTGATTGATTGTGCTGTGTGTGACGTAGGAGTTGGAGGAGGCTAAGCTGGACGACCATCAGGTGGGTGGACTACGCCAGCAGATGATGAGGAGAATTGCCTCAGCAGCAGCCAGTCACGCTGAGGACGCTCCGGGTGCCTCTAGGGCTGACAACGGTAATAATACACATATCACACTTATATCCTCCTTTTTTATTTCTGCACATGTTAACCACAAGTGTTTACAGTGTTTTCTTTCTTATTTGCTGTTTTTGGTATAATTATTTTGTGGTCTGCCATTGAATCCTCATTGATTGAATATTTTCGATGTATTATTAGTTTTGATTACAATTGTACATGTAATGTTAAAAGCTAGATCTCTACATTCGGCGCAAACGGTTGAAAGGCGGTGGATTCTACCGTTGCACCATATCCAAATTAGTTAAATTAGGCATTATATCTGTAATTTTTAAACGCAGATTTTGTACCCCCGCTAAACATTAGTTTGATTCTATATTTGGTTGCATTGCATTCCCTGAGGGTATGAAATTACAGCACATGCGTTTCATTCTCAATAATTCGTTTTGGATGTGTTAACATTCCACTATATTTTGTCATACGACCCTTTGGCACGGGTGCCTGAAAGCTGAAAGGCTAATCATGTATCTGCGTTAGAAACCATTAGGTGCTCTCAAAAGACAATATTAATCATAGAGTGGTAGAAAATCATAACACAAGGAAACAGCAACTAAGAAAGGAAATTAGCATGTGCGTCTGTCATATGTGAAAAGATACGAAATATGTGAAGTATATTTTGTCAAGTATATTTTTGTAGTGTGTGCATGTCAGGTGAAGGGAAAGGCACGAGTTTCGTGGACAAACCGGACAGCAGCGATGCGGAAGAGGAAATGTCTGAAAGGAAAAGGGGAGGAAGTAGGACAACGCGATCAAGGGAGCGAAGTAATGTAAGAAACAACGGACGTAAAGCAGCCGCAGATGACGAAGAATTCGGATTCGACAGTGATCAAACAACAATAGACAACTCTACAGATCTTGATAAGGTATACAAATACTTGCAATTTAATAAAAATATGGATGATGAAATGGAAGCTTAACCAACCCTCACTGCACTGCATGGCTTATACGGATAGAGTATAATATACTCGGCTTTGCCTGCTAGGCTTTGCACTCTAGTCCAAATGCACTACCTATTGAGTGCCAAGCCTGAGGCTACTTGTTTATCACCAAGAACTGTTTTTATTATTTAATGCTAGATATAATTGTTAACATGTCTGTGTGGATTAAAACGAAAATTAAATAAATGAATAAATATTATTTCAAGACAATAGCGGTTAGATCTATATTCATTTGTGCACGTTATAAATTACATGACAAGTAATGTAAAATGCAGATACTCATCTGTACAAAACAATTCAGACCTGCATAAACTTATAAGTTCACCTTCATCAATATAATGTACTGATGTGCTTGCCAACTTGACATAAATTATATGCGCATTAGTTTATTTCGCCTCAGCATAATACATATTTTTACTTACTTAGTTTCAATTAGTGATACTTCATCACCGTTTCCTTACCGAAGGATGACGTCCCTGGCATGAGGATCCTATCCTTGGATGAGGTAAGGGATTCAAATCTTTATTATCATTGTAATTATTATTATTAATGTTGTGACTTAATTCTAATTGCTGTTATTTTAGATGAACGCCTCGACGTCATCAGGGATAGTAGCCAATATCAGACCAAGAGGTAGGAGGCTCCGACAGTCACCTCAGCGAGACAGAAACAGGGACAAGGACAAGTACCAAGGAGGAGACAGCTCGATGGTCAAGGGCTCGGGTAGAGAACAGCCGAATTCGAGTGATTCCAGAATATCAAGCGAGAGGGACAGAGGTGACGTCATCAGGAACAAGATTAGTTTGACAGTGGAAGAGTTCCTCAAAGATCTACTGACAAATCTTTCCATGGAGCTGGAGAGAATGAGGAATGCTTTGGCTGCAACTGGAGCTACGCCTTCACTTGCTGATATGTGCGTAACATTCATGTCATTTGATTAATTAATTAATTCAATCAAATTGTTCTCTCTCTCTCTCTCTCTCTCTCTCTCTCAGTGCACTGCCTAACGGCAGGACCATGGCATGTAACTGCAAAGTTTGATGCCATATTTTCTTGGAGATTTTGTTTTTTATTTTGTTTTTGAAGGTGGGTCTCCCATCCTTCCTCAGTGACTGAGTTAGTCGACTTCTACGAAACACGTGCAGCTTTCGGTTAGTCACTTCTCAAGTCTGTAGAAGTCAACACGGCAGCTGGCAATTAATTCTATTATAAAGAAAAAATAATAATAAAATAAAATGCTTAAAATTTAACCAAACCCCTCCACGAAAAAATCCATGTTAACATTGGCTCCGTCAAAAATTCTCAGATCGCCACTGACAGTTGCTGTAATTTCAGAAATACCGCTGATGAAGATCGTTTTGAGGAGCATACCAATGAATTGGGATTAACAAGTCTACTCAGAAAAATCAGCTTATCTACGGTGTGTCTGTTATATAATTCGTTCATACATTTAAGCTGTTACCCAGTTATCAAAACTATTCTACGTCAGTGTTCTTGATAAAAAGACAATGTCAGGACCAAAATGTAAGAGATAATTTTATTTCTTTCCGACTCTGACGTCCTTGGTATCATCCTTGGATGATAAAACTAACTTTATATCTTTATCATTAGTATTATTCATTTAACTGTATTAACAAAATACCGTTATTTTTACCATAGTTTAATAGTCTTTACAATGCATAGTCTAGCAGTCGTACAACAATTAGTGGTTGAACATCGATTGAACCCGTATGTAATGGCGGATCTAGGATTATTTTTAAGGGAGGGGGGCATGTATATGCATCATGTGTAAAGAGGGTTAGCCTGGCAGGTAAAATTGAACGGGGGTCAAGTCAAATCGAGTTGAGACGGGGGGAAATACGTAGATCATGCAGATTTGTATTCACAATTTAAAAGCAAATTCAAATCGAGAGTGGCCACTGGTAGCGTGGGGGGGGCATAGCCAGTGGTGTAGTGGCAAATTTTTGGAAGGGCATACGCTCAGTATGATTCACGATTTTTCATGACCCAGACCGGG